>JAMKPZ010004130.1:0-20503 GCA_024699675.1 Amphibolis antarctica
TCTCTATCACTCCTATTTTTGCTTGGGAAATAGAAATGACCAGCAACTCATTCATAATGGTAAGATGTGAAACCAATTAACAACATTTAGATAACTTTGTTGCATTGTTGATGTTGCTTGTGCTCACTGCACGCAACACCTTTTCTGGACATACTGCGATGAGATTGGTTTCCATTGTTATTTGCTTAGAGCATTTCCTCTTCTCTTTTTAAGTTGGTTCTGCATTACCTTTCTTATTCTGGAAATGAAGTGCCGAAAGCAGCCTATGAGATCGATCATCGAATGCTATTATGGACAAAATTCAACCACCTGCGATGTAGGATTATGAACTTATATTATTTCTAGCTTGAAATAAAAAATCCATCTAGAAACTGATTAAATATCTCGTTTACTTTTTCTCTCTGGTTCTTTGTTGATGGTAGCATGCCTGGCCATCGACCATCATCTGCCTGAATAAAACTCCCACTTTCTTTGCAGACATCAAGGCCTGAATACAATCAGATCCTCGTGAAGAAGCCTGGCAAGAATGATTTCTTTCCCTTTGGATGAATCAAAGGAAAACACTGGGGTGTTCATTTTCAAACGCTGCCTTCGTTCCTTCCGCTTTTTATGGTAGTCTTGGGCTCTTCCAACCTTAATTTCCAATATATATATATGAAATGTGTTTGTTGAGACCATGGAACTCTGAATAATAATAATGGCGTTATAAAAAATATTTCTTTGGTTGCATAATTTATGCCTAACTCGAAGTGGGTTACTGTTCTCGTGTTCTTGAAATAGGAGCTTTTTTTATGTATATCGCAATAAACCTGACTGATTTTATCCAGATTTTCCTTAGATTTTTGTTTTTGTTTATGGATGGTCATTAGGGCGGTTCTTCTCTTGGAAGAAACAGTGTTGAGCAGAATAATAAAATTACTTTAATGCTATGTATTTAACAGGAAGGACATGAATAATAAAATTACTTAATATGAGCCTGGTCAGATGTGTATACTTGGGAAAAATACATACCACCTTCAAAGGTTTCATTATTGTTCGACAGAAATGCAAAAACAAAAATGGAAAGTTCAGACCGAAAGGACAATTGGAAATAGAAGGTATTAGTATCTGATAGAAAATGTAAACAGAAATTAGATTTGTAAAAATTCAACCAAGCAACTCTCATATGATGTGGACAGTTAAAAATTATCTTCAAGCAATTCTTTCATAACATCATCAATAAGAACATCCATTTTCTTTAATCTTTCTAATTTTTCTATATTCAACATATTTATTGGTAAGGTACTTAATAAAGGTAAACTATTTACTTCATAAGTGCTCATGGAAAAAGCACTTATCAATTTAATTTACTGTCATTTAATAAGTTTTCAAGCATTTACTGCCATTTAATTATCAAGTTTATAGTATTAAGTAATTATCACGTAAATCTGTATTTTTCGAATAGTATTAAGTAATTATCAAGTTTATAACATGTGAGTGAAAATTTCAAAATTTTTTCATTGATGACTTCAAGAACCTTTTTCCATCTAAATTCTAGGATATCATTATATATCTCGGAAATATAACTACTGATTAATAATTACAAGCGTGCATTTTAAATTTTATAAGTTGATATATTTTTTTAAAACTAGTTTACAATTTTATTAATCTGGATATTACTATCTAATTATACAAAGAAAAAGACCAAGTATATAATCTACCGCGAATTAAATTTTCTGAACTTACCCAAAGAATATTTGCAAAGATTTTTGTTATAACAAATATGGGTAAATTTAAAGGATTTTAAATTAAATAACAATTATATATTTAATATAAATGGAAAATTTGTTATATAACGGTAGTTAACAACTTAATTCAAACAGTAACTTGTTACTTTTAAATATTATCCAGATAACATCTTCTAGAGATTCCAACATTATTACATCAAAATTATTTGCAAATGAAAACTTTTCTTTCAATTCATTTTTAAAAAGCATCGCCGATGTCATTAATTTTTTCTTACATGAAATTTTTATCTATCACATTTTTCTTAATTGTAGGTTTCACTATCCGTGAAACTCAAAATTCTGAAAAACGAAAATTTAGAAAACGAAAAAGAATACAAGGTGATTATAAAGAACTGGTACAATAAACTCTTGGACGAAATAGATAAGCCCTAGATACTTGAGTGCAAACGGAAAATTACATGTCTAGCAAAAGGTAAATCAAAAAACCCAGACCAACCAACGAACAAAAAAGGAGACGTGATCAACGATTGGCCTTCGCAACACGTTCGATCTCATCTTTCTTCTTGATCGCGTAGCTGTTCGAGGATCCCTTTGCAGCATTGATGAGCTCGTCTGCAAGGCACTCGGCGATGGTCTTGATGTTCCTGAAAGCACTCTCCCTGGCTCCGGTTGTAAGCAAGTACAGTGCCTGGTTCACCCTCCTCAAGGGAGAGACATCAACGGCCTGACGACGTACAACACCGGCAGAGCCAATCCTCGTTGCGTCTTCTCTCGGACCGCTGATTAAAGAATTTGTGATTTGAATCAAAAAAAATTATGTAATGAACATTGTACAAGTAGATAGACGGCAAGAATAAGAAGAGATATCTCAGGCTACAGAACATTTAGGTGCGGTTTTTTTTTCTACTCCCAGCTTCTAAAAGTGAAAAAAGTAATTTTTAGGAAAATGATTTTGAAATAGAAAGAAGAAGAGTAATTTTAATAATAAAAAGAGTTAATTGAAGAATGTACATTTCATCGTGAGGTTGTAAGTACTTTTAGAAGTTAAAATTAAAAAAAAGAACGAAACCAGAAGTAAAAAAAAGCTGGGAGTACTTCTGTAAGAGTTTAAAAACTAAATTTCGCAGCTATAGTCCAGTAAAGTGTTGAAACAAAAGGAGGGTCCAATATGTTAATGGATATAGGACAAAGCAGGCAAATTAATATTTCAACATAATTAAGATCTAAAAAGGAAAAATTTATAGTGCAGGTACATACGGATTTCACAATTTTCATTGAAACCTTCATAATAAGTCTCAACTTTATAGACACTTTAACTGAATAGAGAAAATCAAAAACACAGATAAGATTTCATATACTTGGAAGGAAAAAATAAACAAATGTTAAAGCAACATAGCCTAATCAAGTCATTTTTAGCCTAATCAAGTCATTTTGAGCCAATGCAGTGATTCGGATTGTTAAATCAGATTGGTATAGAACACAACCTATTAAATGATGAAAATGCAATGAGACGACAAATATATAGATGCACAATATTGGTGTAATTTGGATGTCTGTTTTACGATGGAATTACATGCACTTTACTCAAGAAAGCAGCTATTTTATGCACGTAAAGTGAATATTCGGTGACAGAAAGCTATGGCCAATTCAGAATTTCAGACAGAGTGATAAATATTTTAGTACGTTACTTGATAATAGTTTCGAAAGAAAATAAAGACCAGATCTTGAATGACAAGGAGCAATTGAGTTATTGGAAACTTGTACAATGAATCCTAGGGTGCATACTATAACCAAGCAATCCTAATCTCCATTTATCTATTCCCATTAGACCCATAAGCAACGATAACATGTATTTTATGCGTATATAAATGTACATTATCATATACTTCAGATTTTGTATTCTATATGATTGGCTAGAACATTCTGCACAAATCTGTACCTGTTAATAACAGCATCCACGATGACTTGGATGGGGTTCATATCAGTGAGAAGGTGGATAATTTCCATGGAATGCTTGACAATACGAACAGCCATGAGTTTCTTGCCATTGTTACGGCCGTGCATCATAAGAGAGTTTGTCAATCTCTCAACAATGGGGCATTGAGCCTTCCTAAATCTTTTGACAGAGTAACGGCCAGCAGTATGTGGCACGTAAGTGGCATGCTTTACAGCGCTAACGGCAATGTAATCGTTAAGGGAAATGTCACTAACCTGCAAGATTTCAGCAAAAAATAGAAACATCATAAACCTAACGACATTCCGTACCATCATATTACATTGAAGATCCGGAAGCAAACAACTTGACAGCAATTAAATTTGCAATGATCGGCCAGATAGTCTGGGGTTTAACAAACTACGCATTGATAATGAATTATGTCATTACGGTGGTAGATACATAAGTAAAACAGCCGTTAAGATCACCAGAAAACGTTATTACAGATCTCTTATTTCACTTGTTGAACACACTTATATCAGTGCTACAAGAACATTTCATCGGGAACATGAACAGCAAAACAAACCAATAACCTTTCACATACAGATTCCGCTAAAGCTTAAAGACCCCTCCTTAAAAACAAACCAAATTTTTGCCATCTCTCCAGATACAGATCCACCAAATCCCCAACGAACAACAAGGAGGAGCTCTTAAGAGCCAAAAAACACACACTTCCTGCAGAAACAGTGAAACACGGCCACAACAACTCCAATTACGCGAAACGCATATCAAACTACTTACAAAACCGATATACAGAAAAGGAAAACACGGCTGGAGGAAAATAAATACGAAACAACGGTGAATTGGAACAGGTAACACTAACCTCGACATCATCGAAGGTCCAGCGGTTGAATAACTTCACGTCCTGAACAAGAGCCGTCTCCGCCATCTTGACAATGCTAGAAATTGGGAGGAGGATGAACGGAGCCCTGGCCGAGGGATGCGTGCGCTGGACGCGGCGGCGATGGTGACCGTGTTGTTGGGTTTAGGCTAGGGTTTTGGTCTTGAGTATTTATGGGCCTGGATTTTTTTTTATTTTTTATTTTTGTCGTTGAGATGTACCGCAAAAACGTGATATCTAAATAAGAATATTATCTGATTTTATATTTTTCATCTACAATTAATTATACGTTAACAATCTATTTTTATTGATTTTAAAAAATATTAATATTACAAGATAATATAATTTAGCATTACATATTTTATTATTAAAAAATAGTTATAATAATTTCTTCCAATTTTTCAAATTATTTTTATTAATTCCAACCTTGTTCTTGCATCTCAATGTTAATCAGCTAACCAGCAAATCACTATCATGAATATTTTTTTTTTTTAAAACATAAAAAGATAAATTAATAGATAAAACCCTAATTATAACTCAATAATATCTGATAATTAAAATTTAAATAATTTTAAATAAATAGTTATTCAATCAACTAATGTTAGTAAAATTATTTTATTTTCTTTCTTCAAAAGTTGTATGCATGCATCGTTTATATCAAAATTCGTTTTTTTTATATTGTTAATATTTTTACTTAATCTAAAAGATTTTGTTAATAAATATTATTATATAAAATCATTAAAATGATATTGATCAAGAGGTTTCTTATTAATTTTATAACTTCAGGTTTGACATTTTATAATTTTAAAGTGGTAAATTTTAAAAAAAAATTATTACATAAAAAGTTATTTCCAAACACACCCTTGGTGTTTCAAAAGCTGCTGCAATATTTTCCTTATAAGTATTCACCTGTTTGATTACATGTCACATTTACATTGTCAAAAAAGTTATCTCAAGAGAAGAGACATAAGACACTGCAAAAATAATTAGTTCCACTGCTAAAGCATTTTTATTGAATACGATTCTTACCAAGTTAAACCAAAAGGCATGTAAAAGTGCTTGGTTGTCCAATATAAGGTTTCAAATTAGAAATTTAACATCATTAGAATAAACGAACATTCTATTTTCATGTTTCAGAAATTCAAACTAAGACTTTCATTTGAAAGCAAGTGTAGATGGTAGAAGCTCCCAAATTTTGGCAGCAATACAAAGAGGCTGACACATTTACCCTTAAGAAGGAAGTGAAGTGACTTATACAAATTGGAATATCAAATCGAAGATGAACTTAAATTGAAGGCAGTGAAACGAATTGAGGATGAACTTAAAATGGTAACAAGTAATCCGCCCTTAAGAAGTTACGGGTATATCAAAATACACATAATCATTATTTATTCATTCCAATCATTATTTCCTTTCTGGAACAAGTAATCAAGAAAGGAAAACAAGGGCATCATGTCTTCAAGTTCAACTTTTAGTCCATCAGAATCAGGATGGATGAAAACATTCTTTACAACTGGTATAGATCCCTGAACATCATACAGGCCTATCTTGTGGCTGAAAGTAATAAGACCAAACAATGATCCTGGTACAAGAGCTGCACATGCATAGTAAACAAAATCATGATCTTAAAAATATGCTGGTAACAGTAACAGGCATGGAAATTGCGTAAATGTGATTTTTTATATGCCGAACCAACTATGAACTCACCTTCTAATGCAGCTAGAATAGCACTTTTGATAAGCTCAAGGAACTCTTTCGAAGCTGAAAAGAATAGGTCTTTAAAACCAGGTTGGGCAAATTATAAACTACAAAAGTCGACTACATATCCGATCTTACAAGACAAAACCGGTAAATGTGATGCCTCCATCTCTTTTTTATATATGTGATGGAGAAACTCATCAAGTTTTATTTTTTTTTAAAAAATAATTTTACAGTGACGAGTCCTCCATTGCTTTTTACATTTGTAATAAACACTTCTGTCACTTATTAGTATAAATTCTAACAAGATTTGCATTTTTTGTTATAAATAATGCTAAAACGATGGATCATATTTTAAACGATGACAAAGACATCTAACAACAGTAATGTGAATAATGTGACAAAATATTTGTCTCCAAAAATTAACAATAATAATGGATATTCATCCGCTACAAATTATGTAATTCTACATATTTGGTGACAAATTTTAATGTCCATCACTAAATACACTTAAAGTCTTATTGAACATCCGAAAAATAATTTTCAGAAAATTTTGACAAATTAGAAAACAATTTCCAAGGCAAATTTAGAAAATAATTTCTTAAAAAAAAATTTCCTAACATTTGTACCCTTAACATAAAATGAAGAAAATTTCAATAAAATAAATATTTTTACATGTAATAATATAAAAATTCAACAAATTACATAATGTTAATTCAAATGAACATGGTAATATATTTCCAATCATCCAACTTTATCAACTATAATTTTGAGAAAATTATAAACAAAAATTATAAAATTGTATTTATGCATCAATCCTAAATTCAAAAAAAACTGTTTATCATTTCACATAAAGCAAAAATAAGATGAAAGTATGAAGATTTTTTACTACAAATCACCCACAAAGAGACGCAAAAATGAGGTCGCACAATGCAAGCAAAGCCGAAAAGAGACACAGGCGCAAGGATTTCAAGCAACTACACAAATGAAGAAAAAAATTTCCAAAGGGGAGAAAGTCTGAAAGTAAATTCCAACCAGATATTTATACCTTCCAAAAATAGAAAAAAAAATTTCACTTTTCAAATACACAAACAACTAAATATTTTAAAAACTTTTTTTTCTTTTCCAAGAAAACAGTTCGTGTACAAACCCCCCCTTATCCATCACCGTTTGACTTTAGTGACACCTCCGAGTGACAAAGGCCTTCATTTATTAACAAACTTTTGAACTTTTAGTGACGAATAAGTCTAACACCAAAAGGCAAATTTCATGCAGTAAAAAGAAATTACGAGGACAATAATGAAAATACGGAACAATGTTTCCACAACTTTTCTGTAAGCTGACTCCTATCAACTTTTTGAAAAGCACTCAATCTGAATTAAAATGCAGTAGTCGGGTTACCAAAAGAACTAAAATCACTGAATGCGCTTGGAAATGCCTTTCTGAAAAAAGCGTTTTTCTGAAGAAGCTGTGCTGGAAACACAACTCACAAATCACGCATACTACTTTAAAATACATTACCCAAAATAGAAAATCGTGATGACCTTGATTTATCTAAACATAAACAAACCGCAATAAAAAAAATACCAGCAGGCCATCACATACGGGTACTAAAGAACTAGGCAGAATTTGAACCGCCAATGTTCCGAATTAAAACAAGGCAATCTCTCAAAATACTTACCACATACCACGGTTTAATCTAAAATTATAAAAAGGAACAAAACTTTCACATGGAACACAATTTCGTCTGATAAAGGAAAACACTTCATTGGAATCTCAAAGTATGGCAACAGTCTTTTTCGTGCGGAACAACTACTCCCAGCCAGACGGAACAACCGGCCCAGGCACTACATCAACGCCAGGTACAATTGCTGGTGCTGGTGCCGGTGCTGGTGCCGGTGCCGGTGCTGGCGCTGGCGCTGGTGCTGCTGCAGCATCCCATCCGTCCCCTGCTACTGCTGCTGCAATTTACAAATTTAACTTTTTAATCTTGACATCTGAGTAAAAGAGTCGGAAACCAATTACAAAAACGGACTTTCTGTCTATACGATAGGTAATTCATTAACTAAAAGTCGGAAAGAGTAACACCAAATCATTGGAGGGATATGGTAATTCATTAAATATTCTATAGATTTAATTCTTAAACCCGTGATTTTCTGGACCAACCTTGTGATAATTGGGTTAGCATTCTACATCTAATAACAAAACAAAACGGGCTTTCAGTCTACAAGAACAGTATATGAGAACTAGAAGATCAGCAAACGTATGATGACTGAATTTCTGATAAAATAATTTAAGAAGATACCGACCAGGAGCACTGGTCCACTCAGCCCCTCCAGCCCCTCCAACGGCTGGGACGACTGGGACAGTTGGGGGAGCAACTTCAGGCATCCACTGGTCTGGTGCATTCCACTGATCAGTCGAGAGACTAAGTTGTCCAGCAGCATAATCAGGGATGGCACCAAACTCAGGAGGTGCAGCAGTCACTTCCTCTTCCTCCTGTTCCTTAGCTTCCTCGGGATCCCTGTAGAAAAACAAATCCACCTGAAGATGCCAGAGCAGCATCATATGCACGATCGATCAGTAAAAGTATCAAAAAGTTAAATTACAATTATATAGACGCAACATGAAGCAGCAACTATTCAAAAATCAAGGTAAACAACATGACAATTTGGTATCATCACTTACCATCACATCCCACTTGTGACCAGGAAGAATGACACCACGCATCTGTAGAACCATCCTAGCCAACAACCAGAACAAGCATCCAATGCTATGCTTGCCCTTGTTGTTTGCAGGAATCCCAATGTCAACATGCCTCATTGGCGAATCAGTGTCACAGAAAGCAATGGTTGGAATATTTCCAAGGGAAGATTCTTTAATTGGCTGCAGGAAAAAAGGCAAGCAAACATTCACCTCAGATGCCAATAAAGGAAATTAGCAGTAACAAGGAGAATTGACCTGATGATCTGTCCGTGGATCCGTAAGGATGAGAAGACGTGGTTCATTGAATGACGTCTGCAGCTGATTAGTGAATGTGCCAGGCGTGTGCCTTCCAGCAATTGGGTGAGCACCAATATATTGAGCAAACTTCAGAACGGCCCTCTGACCATAAGGTCTAGCTGACTGCACGATAATGTCCTGAGGATTCTCAATAGCAACAATGACTCTAGCTGCCAGCTGAAGTTTCTCCCACGTCTTACCAAGGTTGATTATATAGATGCCTGAATAATTTCCCAAGTCAGTGACACTGATACATACTAATTAACTCTCGTAATCAGAAAGTACATGTAAAGCATATTATTGATCTTTACAATTAAGAATTGACTTACAAATGGGAGGGACTTTTGATAAAGAAAAGGATGAATCTTAATAACAAAGCATAAACCATATCAGGGGTTCAAAGAGTGTCATCGGAATGGTAAGAGCCCCTAGAGAACAAAGACAAAAACAAAAAAATTGAAACTAAACGCCGACAAGGACAGAATCTAGTAGCAATCTCACATAAAAGCACCAAACAAATTTTTTTGAAAATAGTGATTGTTCTTTAACTGCAGCGGAACAATACATTTGTTCTTTTTTATTATGTAATGATAAAAATTTCAAAAAAAATCGTAAATGTAAATAATTACCTCACCAAAATTGTAAAAAAAGAAAAGAAAATGGAAAAACAATATATAAAAAAAGTTCCTTTCGATGGTACTCTAGCAGCCAACACTATCCAAGTAAATATGAAACAGGAACCTGAATGTAAACACTTTGTATGCAGATGGCGAAAAATGCCAACAGATCTTAAAAGCCTAATAGGTTAGTACGATTTTAGGGGCTTAGGGGCTTCCAAAATTCAATAAGAATTAAACAATTAACGATAGGCTTTCCTATAACAGAATGCACGCATAAGTTAACTTCTTGGCCATGCAGAAAAGTTTTATCACATCATTATGCAATGGGAAATCAGGCATTCCAAAGTACCGCTAAAACCGCTAAAAATAAAGAATTGGAGAACGTGACGACGAAAACCAACATGTGGGAAACACAACAGCAGCGTAAAATGAAAAAAAGTTCAGGATTCTTCAGAAATACTCCAAATCCGATGGAAAAGTGTATACATTGGAAAAAAAAATGTGTAAAATTTCCACCTGCGAACAATCGAAGGAACATCTACCAGTTGAAAACGTACAAAACGGCACTCAACATCGAAACAAGCTCCAACATGGCATTAGAACATATGGTATACACACAAGCTACGAACAGGCACAGATCCACAAATCAAGCACAAGCGAAAATCACAGCTTGAACTACGTCGCAAGAATCCACAATGGAAGCAAAAACCAACGCCTTCAGGCAGATCAAAGGTGAACACGACTACCAACCATCGGATCGCCTCTTGAAGACGTAGCGCTCCATCTGGAAGTTGCAGTTCTTTGTGCCAAGGTGGACCTCAGCTGAGAGCATCATCCGTATGTCCTCCTCCTTCTGCGAGAGGAGCCGTGCCATGGTTGGGTGGTGGAGGCCAAGTCCGTTCTGTTGGATCCACGAGAAAACATCATTAAAGATCTCTTATTTCACTTGTTGAACATTCTTATATTAGTGCTACAAGAACATTTCATCAGGAACATGAACAGCTAAACAAATCAATAACATTTCACATACAGAATCCGCTAAAGCATAAAGACCCCTCCTTAACAACAAACCAAATGTTTGGCATCTCTCCAGATACAGATCCACCAAATCCCCAAAGAGCATCAACGTAGAGCTCTCAAGAGCCAAAAAACACACTTACTGCAGAAACACGATCAGAACAGCTCCAATTCCGCGAAACACATATCAAACTACTTACAAAACCGATATACAAAGAAGAACTAAAAAGATTTGTAACGCCTATCCCCTCCTAACAGTTGGGTATAATTGTACAAAAGAAAAGAATTAAAAAATGTGTAAACATTGATTTGCAGGTTCTTTGGCTGTTTAATTCAAAAATGTATAACTATTTTTATCTTTATGATTTTAATTCTTTGGCTGTAAACAAAAATGTGTCTGCAATCACAGTTGAAAGATGAGTTCGGTACCCAAGGTTGATGTTGATATACATTCCCCAAAACCATACACATTCCACAGTTTGTATATCTTAAATTTTATTACGATGATGTAAATATTACATTTCAAGTTAATTCTGAAGTAATAATAGTAAAAAAAAACATGTCTGTAGTATCCAGATTAAATAAGAAGTATCAATCGACAGATTGAATAATATGCTCTAAGGTAAATACCAAGCATCCAGATTATGCACTACTCAAAATACCATGCATGTAGCATTCCATCTAACCGAACAATATCGATCCAGTTTATGCAAGCCAAGCATCTAGATTAGGGGATCCATAGAGTGAAATGTTAAAAAAAATGCAAACATCAATCGACAGAGCAAGGGATCGATAGAGCAGGCGATTTTAGGGCAATGTTAAAAAAAAAGAAAACAACGATCGACGGAGTAGGCGATTAGGGTAATGAAGATTTACCGCCGACAGAGAGACGCGGAAACAGCGGGCGACACGGAAGGAGCGGCGACGCAAGAGGGGGGAGCGACGGCGACTGTGATCGTGTGATGGGTTTGTCTAGGGTTTGGTCGCGGGTGGGTATTTATATGTTCGTTTTTTTTTTTTGCCTTGAGATGTGTCGAAATTATGAAATATTTTTTAACTGATATCTCAATAATATTATCTGATTTTATAATTTTCATCAATAATTAATTTTTTTGTTAACAATCTATTTTTATTGATTTTTAAAAAACACTAATATTATAAAATAATATAATTTAACATTACATATTTTCTTATAAAAAATTAGTTATAATAATTTCTTCTAATTTTTCAAATTATTTTTATTAATTCCAACATTGTTCTTGCATCTCAATGTTAATCAGCTAACCAGCAAACCACTATCATGAATATTATTATTTAAAAAAAAAAAATTAATAAATAAAATCCTAATTATAACTTAATAATATCTGATAATTAAAATTTAAATAATGCAGTAATTTAAAAAAAACAAATTATTGCATAAAAATATTTATATTATCTACCTTTATTAGTTGAAATTTTTGCCGCCGTTGTCGCTTGCAGGTGATGAAATGCCTTCGGGCTCTTCATTGCTCGCCTCCGTCGCCGCCACCACCTACCGGTCCCGCTCTCCCACCTCTGCCGCCACTTTACACCTCTTCCTCCGACACCCCAAACGCCGCCACGTCGACTTGCGCCTCTCTCTTCTGCGCGGCCCGGGAAGCCGACCCGGAAAGCTCCTTACCTTCCGCCTTCCGCTCCTCCGCCACCCACCCATCGGTGTCCTCCGTCGCCGCCCACCATTCCCGGGCCATCAAGTCTGGCATCACCCACTTCGTCGAAGTGGTCAACCAGATCCTCGGGCGATATGCCAAGAACGGACTTCTACTCGACGCCCGCAAGCTGTTCGACGAAATGCCGAATAGAAACGTTAGATCATGGACGATACTGATGGCTGGCTACTCTCGCGGTGGGTTTTTCTCCACGGCGCTGGGTGTTTTTTCGGAAATGGTTGGTTGTAGGGAGGAGAGCGCGATTCCTAACCAGTTTACCCTGGCAAGCGCTTTCCGGTGTTGCGCTGGTGTCGGGAGTGGTAGGGCCGGTAGGGAAGTTCACGGGTGGACTATTAGGAATGGAGTTGCATCGGATGTCGTGATGGAGAACTCGATTGTGGGTTTTTATGCTAAGTGTGGGGACTTTCAAGCAGCTGAGAGGGTGTTCGATAGAATGGTTGAAAGGAATATGGAGTCATGGAATGCCATCATAGGTGCGCATTTGGTGGTTTGCGATGTGCATGGATCGGTTGAGTTGTTCAGGAAATTGCCATTTCGTGACACCGTGAGCTGGAACACAATTATATCTGGGCAGGTGCAAGGTGGTTTTGTGGATGCAGCTTTGGATCTTTTGCATGACATGGTCGCTGATGGTGTGAAGTTCGATGAGTTCACTTTCTCCATTACATTGGGATTGGGTGGGAAACTAGCATCTCTGGAACTAGGTAAACAGCTTCATGGTAAAATACTTAGAAGTGGTTTTGGTCTTCACGTCTTCATTAGAAACTCAATCATAGATATGTATTGTAAATGTGGTATGATGGAATATGCTTCACATGTTTTCTGCAGCATGCCTTGGTTTAATGATAAACTGGAGGATTCTTTGGTATGTAACAATCAATCAATGGCAAAAACCTTGTGCTGGAGTTCCATGATTGCTGGATATGTTCAAAATGGAAGAGTTGAGGAAGCTCTTCGCTTATTTAGAAGGATGCATCATGAACATGTTGAGTTGGACCAATTTACTCTTACAAGTATCACTGCAGCTTGTTCTGATGCTGGGGTTCTGGAGCAGGGAAGGCAATTGCATGCCTGCATCGAGAAATTGGGCCATGTTTTTGATGCCTTCCTGGCATCTGCAATCATTGACATGTATTCTAAGTGTGGAAGCCTGGAAGATGCCAAAGTGATCTTTCACAGCACTATGTGTCAGAATGTTGTCATATGGACTTCAATTGTATGCGGGTTTGCTATGTATGGGCAAGCTAGGGATGCTATTCAGCTCTTTGAGGCAATGCTTGTGGATGATGTAAGACCTAATGAAGTAAGTTTTATAGGTGTTATATCTGCTTGTAGTCATGCAGGGTTGGTTGAAGAAGGCCACAAATATTTTTTGTCTATGCAGGATGATTATGGTATGGCTCCCAAAGCTGAACATTACACTTGCCTGGTTGACCTCCTTGGCCGAGCTGGTCATTTAGATGAGGCAAAGAACTTTATCATTAAAAATAAAGTCACTCAACTTAGGTCTGCATGGAGTGCATTATTATCTGCCTGCCGAATCCATAACAACGTAGAGATGGCGAAATGGGTTGCCAAACAGCTTATTGAACTTGAACCATCTGATCCAAATTCTTATATTTTATTATCAAATATTTATTCTAAAAATAGGGAATGGATGGAAGCATACAGGATAAGGGCTTTGATGAAAGAAAATAGTGCTTTAAACCAGCCAGGACAGTCCTGGATTCATTTGAAGAACATGGTTCATGTGTTTGCTGCAGGTGACAAATCACATCCCCAAATGATGCAGATAAATTCTTACTTGGAGAAACTAACAGAGAAGTTGAAGGAATTGGGCTACAAAATGGACACAATTGTAATGCCACGTGATGTGGAGGAAGAAGAGAAGGAGACAATTGGTCATCACAGTGAAAAACTTGCTGCTGTTTTTGGAATCATCAATGCACCAAGTGGAGCACCCATCAGGATTATGAAAAATCTCCGTGTTTGCATTGACTGCCATGCTGTCATGAAGTACATTAGCTTGGAGACCAGAAGAGAGATTGTGCTTCGAGATGTGTATCGCTTCCATATATTCAAGCATGGAGTCTGTTCCTGTGGTGATTTTTGGTGAACAAAATTTAGGAATGATTATGCAATGTCCATGCCTATTCCTTCCTCAAAGAAGTTGAATTATGACATTGAGATGTCATATTCTTATTTTGGTCTGTAGGTCGTTGTTCAGAAACATTTGAAGAAAACGCACCTATTGAATTACTAGCAGTTGAGGTCCCTGCCCTCAGGTATAAGCCACCTATTGGATTACTAGTATGCTCTGTCATTTTAACCATCTAAATGTCACATATCTATTCTCTCTCAAGTTCGCCCTGATTTTGGCATAATTTCTGTAGGTTGAAGAAAGCAGGGCAATAAGAGAAAGCAAGGATTGGATTCTTTTAAAGTTTTATATGCCAAGTTTCTTAGTGGTGCGACACTGTTGATGTTGGTTTAAAATTTCCTTATACAGAAGTTTACTAGTTTGCATTTATCAGGAATTAAGTTTCAGTAAGAGTTAGGATTATCAGTGTCCTTAATTAATTGATTTATTGCAATCGAGTATTATTGAAGGTTAAATCTCAATATCAACACGTCAAGAGTAAAAGTGTACACTGCAAACATAGGGTCTATTTGTTTGAGATATTTGATTGTTTGGTTTTGGGTTAGTAAAACCAAAATGTCATGCATAGGCATCAGTGTTTTGTTGTTGAAAATAAAAACTCGTGAAGTTGAGTTTTTTTTCTCTTGTGTTATTTGAATATTGATTTTTGTGTCTATTTGACTAGTTATAAGAAATCAAATGTGTTTGATAAAAAAACTATGACGAAATATGATTAAAACGTTCATAAGACTGTAATGTCTTTCCAAAAAATAGTGCAAAGTACTCATTGCCCCTTCACGTTTCCATCAGACGTATCATCTTTCGTGGTATTGAATGCTGAGTTTTGGTCAATTTTAATCAGTCATCCATTAAGAAAAAACTTAACCATTATTCTATCCACTACCCACTTGGTTAGGGGCAATGAATATGGTTAGCGAGGCAAACGTATTATCATTTTACCTATTACAAGTCAAAGAAGTTTTATTTAATGAGCTTATTTATCTTAAAACATTTCTAAAAAAACCACAAATAATTAACAAATCAGAATTTCTGGTAAAGATTAATTTTAAGAACATTCCAAGTTTATATGATCAGAAACCATCTCTAAAATCTTAATATGACAATTATTATATAATTAATGATAATGGAAAATTTTCATTCTCAAATATTAATAAATCCTCATTGATAAACAGGGATTAAAAATTTACCAAGCCATCATCATTCATCCTTAATAATTCACCACTGGTTAAATATTAAAATCAATGTCATTAGCAACTTAACATAAGTGAACAATTCGAGGTTAAAAGCTATTAGTGTTGGATTTTTTGGCCTTATAGTTTATAAAATGAAAGAAAAAAATTTAAAGCATCAGCATGATATTTCTTTATTACATGCTTTGAGTGTTTATTTATATACCAGGTGTAAATTAAATTTAGTTGGTAAATTAACAGATAGGATAGAAAAATATTTAAATGTAGGGTTGGTTTAACTTTACAAATGGTAGAATATAATTTCAATAGAATGTTTGATTTTCATGTTTCACGTTGTGTTCAAACGTCACAAGCTTCATCACCTTTACTATCATAATCATCAATGATATCTTTTAGAAAACTTTTCAAATTTTAAGAAGATTACTCATTATCATCTTCATTAGTATTTAGATAATAATTAAATACTTTTAATTTCACAAATCATCAGTATCTGTAATATAAATATCTTGATATGAATAAGTTTGATATAATAGATTAGTGATAAAAATAAAGCATAGCATTTTCTATTTTATTTTCAATAATTAATTATTACAGCTTCTTTTGTAGTATATGAACAAAGTATCTAGCATTAATGGTAATAATTTTTTTGATAGATGATCCTAAGTTAAAAGTAGATATTTTAGAAGATTTAACATGTGTTGAAAATTGGGAAAAAAATGATTATATGGATCATTTTGCAAATATGAATATTGAAACAAACTAAGATAAAGTAATCACTTTTTCCATTTATTTTTGTAATATTTTTTTTTTGTAATTTCTAATCATTTGCTTTGAAAGTTAAACTTAGCTAAAGTAAAAGTTCAATGTTTTTTATAATCTAAATTTAAATAATAAAATAAATTTCAATATTTATTTTTATTGACTTCTGATATAGTGACAATGTTTGGTAGATATTAAAATGTAGGACAAAGCAATACACAAATCAGCATGATGGACCAGTACGACATGAGATAATTGGGTTGTGAACTATGCCCAAGTCTTCTCATAGGAGTTTGGGTCAGCATCACAAGATAAGAATGGTGTCAAACATAATTTGACTTAGACTGGACCAACATGGCACAATACAATTTACATATATAGGATGAAGAAATTATATTTTCTTAATTCCTCAAGTTGAGAATATACACGTGTATATATACACGAGCAAGGGGAATTCCATAGAAGTCCATAAAAAAAAGGCATGCATCTCTGTGTAAGTGCAATCAAAGTTGATCATTACATGGTTAATTCTTGGTCCAATACATTTTTCATAGTCTTATGGATACATTAATTCTTGGACCTTTCCAAGAGAATCTCAACTGTGGTAATGTTGCCAACGCCCACTACCATGTAAATGAAGATAATTGTATATAATGTACATAAGCATGATATGTTATTCATTTGTCAAAATACTATCATGATAATGTGCATGAAATTTTTTAAAATCAATAAATACCTTTTTTTATGTCTAAAATTTTCAATTAGTCATTCAAGAAGATATATTATTGTTTGTGTTCAAAAAATTCACGTGAAAGAAGATATATTATTGTTTACATTACAAGTGTTGGAAAAGATTCTTGATTCTTGACACGATTTGAACTTTACATGATCCTGGGTTTGAAAATTTAAGAAAGTGTCTTCACTGTTGAGGTGAGATTGCATGTAAATAGGTATTTTTTAGATCTCATTTTAGTGAATTGTGTGCACTGTATTGCTATTCATAATAATCTCAATTGTTAACATTACATGGTGTTCATCTGATGAGTAAGATACCGTCAGAAATTGTCAATCAAACGTTTAGGATGTTGGGGAATATGACCTGTCATTCATCTCTCAATATTATAGAGATATCAATTGCTAAGAACTATTAGAACATTTATTATGTTAATTGTTTATTGCCCACACTTGAACTTCCACATTAATCTGTCATGACAAGCTAATGACACTTAAGTGATGTACTTCATTTGTAATGAATCTGCTTCTCAGGATTTGCCGGTACCTTCAAACTCCATTATTTTCCTTCTGTTGGTCCATGAGTGCAGGGTGAAAAGCTTGGAATGGAAGAGCAGGGAGGGGACAAAAAAAAAGAAAAGAAAAGAAAGCACGGGAGAGAAATGACCCAGAGCAGGTGGGAAGTGAAAGAATGACTCCTCTGGAACCTTCGGGAGATGAAGTGGTGGGAAGTGAAAGAACGCATCTCTTTGGAAGAAGTATCTGAAAGGTCAAATCGTGGATGCTACAAATTGTCGTCTGAAGTTGTCAAATTCGGCCGTGAGGGATGGGTCCATTTTTGGGTCTCCCTCTCTACCTGCATCCTCCCGTATACTTATATTTTCCAACGACTCTTTCAATTTTGACATACAAAATATGCTGTTATTTTACTAAAGATGTGTTCACCAACAATTTTTTTTAATTTCAGGTGTTAGAAAGACTTGAAGTTGGAATTAACTTCGTAAACAGAGTTAAAATTATATGATAATTTAGGTAATAAAAATTACTCATAAACATATCCTAAGCTGACATACAAAAATAAGCATGTCGGTGAATGATATGCATACTTGTAGCAATAACTTACAAGACACTAATGTATTTTCGTTATTTCATACATCAGAGCAGGTAATTTTCAACCGAAGCTACGTCATACCTCTGTCCAGCCTTTTGCTTGCAGCTAGGGTCGACGCGTGCGTTTGACCGAGGCGCTCCTTCGGAAAACGCCTTGCACAGGTATAATTATTATATTAGACATCTTGGTGAGGAAAATAAGACGGCCCACAGCGCACGGGGCCCTTGCAGGTTACATCCCCCTCTACTTAGCCCATTCCAGAAGCCACAGCATACTTGTTCCCTTGTTCATCGTCATCCTGAAGTTTCGTGTTGTATGTTTAGACTTTATTTGATACAGATAGGTAAATTTACTTTCTTGTATGTTCAGACATTGATCAGGTGAATTTAAAATTTACTCTATTTTAGGTTAACATGATTTTCAGGTAAAAACTTTCTTTTTATTTTTTTTAACAGTTATTATTATATTATTTGTCAAAATATATAATTTGTATGGTAAAAAAATTTATAAATTTTAGTTTGTTAATGAAAAGTTTTAATTTTTAACAAATTTTATATATAAATTTTCGCTTTTTCTCGTACTTGTCTCTTTGGCCCACGCCTTCGCCAACGCAATCTTCTTTCTCCCCCGTGTCCCTTCCGAAGCGTCACGTCAAACATTGCCATTGAATCTTTTTCCCCGTAAATCGTCTAAACCATAATTTACTCTTTTATATAAAATAATTGCTGTCACTTTTTTAAGAAATTTAAGATATTTTAAATCCTGATTTTTCCCTAGCACACGGTACCTTCACTGTCCTTCATCTTTACGGTACTTGTGGCTCTTCCACCTTTTGTGATTTTACATTTGTGTTACTTTTATTAATTTTTAATTTACTTGTAAAAAAATTTATTAAAGTGATATTTTAGTGATTAAATTATTTATTAAAATTTATAATTTTAAATTTTAAAATAATACTTTTTAAAAAAAAACTCTGTGTGTGGACCATCTTCCCGTGCAGCAAATTCACACATTTTTTGAACTTGAAATGAAATTAGTGAACTTGCCATCGTTGACAGATCGACTTATCTTTTTATTTTTTCTTACACAACAATAAACGTTTTATGTTTTCTAAAATAATACTTTTTCATAAGACATTTTTTTTCAACCTTCGCTGTTATGTATCCTAGTGACGAAAGTTATTACAATCATCTTGCTCCTGTCTCTTGTCTTTACTAAATTTCAATTTCCATTACTATCGACTGTTAGAGTTAAAAAATTTAAAAAGTATTTCAAACAAAAATAATTATAACAGTAATGATGATAATTTTAATTAACTCTAATTATAATACAATACTTTGAGTTAAAATTAAAGTTAAAATTACAAACAAATGTAATTTCAATTTTTTTGCAAATATGTGTTGAGAGTAATAAACAAAATGATTATTTGTTTACTTTAATTTTAACTTCAACTTTAAACAGAGAGTTGAAATTGAAAATAGTTTTATAAAAAATATTAGAGTTACATGATAAATTGTAAGATATGAGTTTATATATAGAAATTTGTGTAATAATAATGATATATAAAATTTATATAAAGTTGAAATTAAAATTAGAGTTAGATAAACAAGAGACCTAAGATTAGGTTTAATTAATAATAGATGAGTTATAAGAAGCATGTGCATAGTTTCAGTACTTTTAATGAAAATGCAAAAGCAAAGCATCATAATGGATCCCTCCTCGTATCTGGCAACATAAAAAGGCAGAGAGCCGTACCTTCTTGAAAATCCCGAACGCAAGCGTTGCACATTCACATGGGTATTAATCAAAAAGATCATGAATATTGATAAATAGATCACAAGAGCCACAAGCTTGATATGAATGACCATGATCATGTCTGAACACATGATCCATCTTGATATCATTCAACGTGTCATGTAAATTGCATTATAAAAAAAAAAAA
>JAMKPZ010004131.1:0-12474 GCA_024699675.1 Amphibolis antarctica
TTAGGTGTCGCTACAATCATTGTATTGCCAGCAAGAACGTACTTTTTTGGAGTGGCGGGATCCAAGTTGATAAGAAGAATCAGGTTAATGTGCTTCAAGAAGGTGGTTCACATGGATATAGCATGGTTCGATAATCCAGAGAACTCTAGTGGAGCAATTGGAGCACGACTTTCAACAGATGCTGCCACAGTGAGAAGTATTGTGGGCGATTCACTTGCCCTTGCCGTTCAGAATGCAGCTTCCATGGTCGCCGGCTTAGCTATTGCTTTCACTGCAAGCTGGGAATTATCCTTGATAATATTAGCACTAGCTCCATTGATCGCCTTCAATGGTTATCTACAGCTGAAACTTATACAGGGATTCAGTGCAAATGCAAAGGTGAGTTCGTCGTGCAAAAAATCATTCATATTATATCGTATGCTTGACACATTCTAAATCCTAGCTGCCTAGCTACGTATATTTGATACAGGGTTTTTTTTTGCCAATCTATAGCCGCAGCAATAACTATTATATTTTCTTACCTCAATTCTTATTTTAATATTTTTGTTTTTCGTTTTATATTTTTTTGGCATAGCACAATTTCATAATGTTGGTCGATGTTTTATTGAGTTATACGAATGTATGACTATGCTCATCAAAAGTGGAATATTATGAGCACATGATCATAAATTGGATGCCTGCCGTACTGGCATACTAGCAGCCATTCATTAGTCTGCATCCGTAGTTCATTAGCATCTCCAGAAGTGAACCACTTCATTTACTTTTTTTAAAAAAAAACTAATACATCAATTTTAATGCAGACAATGTATGAAGAGGCAAGTCAAGTAGCAAATGATGCAATTGGAAGTATCAGGACGATTGTTTCCTTTTCAGCTGAGGAGAAGGTGTTACAGCTGTACAAGAAGAAATGTGAAGGTCCAGCGAGTTCAGGGATTAGACAAGGTTTAATCAGTGGTATTGGTTTTGGAGCATCCTTTTTTCTGCTGTTTTGCGTATATGCAACTTGTTTTTATGCTGGAGGCAAACTTATTGAAGATGGAAGGATCACACCCAACGACGTCTTCCGGGTTGGTGTCCACTCATCCTATGTCATTGTATTCCAGTAAAAATTTATTAGTCATTTTCTAATACTTTCAACGGTCGTATTTGTTTAAAAGGGTCATTAATTAATTGAGAATCATCTCTAATTAGATGAATCAAAATGATTATTGGTATGTGTAAGAATAGCCGAATGAAATTTAGGTTATTTTACAACAGGATCAGCATATTTACAATATATTTTAATTTTACCAATCGTGCATCTTCAGGTCTAGGAAAAAGTAACTGACAAAAGAATAGCTAACAAAATCATTCTACAATGATTGACCTAGTTTATTCAAATGGAAGTGGTTGTGCAATTCGGGCTTTGTGATTTACGTTAAACAAAAAATAATATCATTCAGATAATTAAGGAGTAACTCAGTTTCATCGTAATATATAGAAAAAACAAATTTCTATTTTTATTATACATTTTCCATCCTCCTTGGTCATGTACACTTTGAACCTTGCTTTCGAAGTGGAATGCCTAGATGATACCTCCTTTGTGGATATTGGTTTTTACTCTCTTGAAGTGTCTCCACCGCATGGCACCAACATGCTATCATCAGTTTAGGAGACTAATGCTCTTTGACTATGTCTGCTAATTACTTGAAAGCCACTTAATTTAATACGTTGAATTCAGCATGCACCTTCTGATACTCATGAAATTCATGCTTTCACTGTTAAAATATGAATTTGTCTTCATTTTCAGGTTTTTTTTGCTCTAGCAATGGCAGCTATGGGAATTTCTCAAGCAAGCTCCCTTGCTCCTGATTCAAGCAAAGCCAAGTTTGCAACAGCATCTGTATTTGCAATTCTAGAACATAAATCAAAGATAGACTCAGATGATGATTCTGGGTTGGTTTTAGAACAAGTGAAAGGAGACATTGAGTTCAAGCATGTTAGCTTCAGGTACCCTACTAGGCCAGATATCCAAATATTTCAAGATCTTTGCTTTTCGGCTCCCTCGGGAAAGGTGATTTTCTTCATAATTAATATATATCCACACGATATAATTAAGCCTCGATGCATCGTTATGCTGTTGTTAATATTGTCTACCATGATCATTTCTTCGTCTAGGTCATTGCTTTGGTTGGGGAAAGTGGATGTGGAAAATCAACAGTAATATCATTGCTACAACGCTTTTATGATCCAAACTTTGGTCATATCTTCCTAGATGGAACTGACATAAAAACGTTGAAGTTGCATTGGTTTAGGCAACAGATGGGTCTAGTGAGTCAGGAGCCAGTACTATTCAATGATACCATACAAGCTAACATATCTTATGGAAAAGAAAGAGAGGCAACTGAATCAGAGATTGTTGCTGCAGCAAAGGTTGCTAATGCACACACGTTTATAAGTAGCTTGCAACAGGTCGAGTCATCACTCTTTTCTAAATGATTGTTGTTGTAATAGTAGTAGTATCTATCAATAAGAGCATAATTCAATCTTAAGAAAAAAGCATAATTAACATTCTCTAAACTGAATTATGGTTGCATTGCAGGGCTACGACACGTTAGTTGGTGAACGAGGCATTCAACTCTCTGGTGGGCAAAAACAACGGGTTGCAATTGCTCGTGCAGTAATGAAAGAACCAAAGATTATGTTATTGGATGAGGCAACTAGTGCACTTGATGCTGAATCTGAACACGTAGTTCAAGATGCCCTGGACAAGATTATGGTGTGCAAGACAACCATTGTTGTTGCCCATAGATTATCCACAATCAAAGGAGCAGATGTGATAGCAGTGGTTAAGAATGGTGTCATAGCCGAGAAAGGAAAGCACGAGCAGTTGATCAAAATTAAGGATGGAGCTTATGCTTCCCTTGTAGCACTTCATGCTAATTCCTCAACTACTACCTGATTTATGGCCTTTATAGAATTCAACTTTGATGACTCAGTGCTGCTGGTTGGATTAGAGATATTTTACAGCAAGCCAAAAGTTCTTGAGTAGCTATGTGCAACATTCTGGCCTTTTGTCGTTTATTATTCACGTGTTTTACCTTATGTGTATCACTAGATATGTGTTTTACTTTGTGTATTTTACTAATTACCTTACAAAGGCAAGTCAAAAGTTCTTTCTCAGACTTGAACATGCTCCGGCTGTGGAAGGTGAAAATAGATATTTATCTTATTAAAATAAATGAACTAATGAAAAAAATTCACAAGTGTTATAAGAATAATTCATGACATCAATTTTGATATGAGATTATTTATCCCAACACATTTGTAAGGTGACTCTTTGCCTTTCTCACATCACGTAGAAGGTTGGGTCTCCACCTCCTAACACTTGAGTTCAAAGTCTTAAAATAGATGAAGTAAGCCCTCAAAAGACTCAAGTAAGCTAATTTAGGGATAACAGACCTTTCGGTCTACAGAGGAATTACCATGTAGTCTAAAAGATAATGCCTATTGAGACCAACCGTAGAGTACGGAATAAACTTTCTCAAGACACGTGAAGGAAAAGTTAGCTATATATATACTAATCTATATGGTATATTTGTACATCTAAGTATAAGGATCAGCTTCTTACCTGGCGGAGCTTGGGTTTGAATACTAATTGTAGTTCCATTCTTCGTCATTCCAATTCTCGGCTCATCCCTTTCGATCTCTGTGATCTCCAACATGATGTCAGGCGACGACGACGCTCAACGCTCCGGCTCGTCCACCGCTGGTACCGGCGGCCTCTGGCTTTCTCTGCAGTTAGGGTTTTCCCATTTCGGTCTTATCGAGGATGACTCCAACAACAAAACAGCGATATGGACTTCCCAAGTCCTTATTTTTATCTGAACATGTGGTTACAAAAAGGACCTCTTGTTTTATCTAGTCTTTTGTTTTCCTCAGTGATGAGGAGCCTAAGGAATATCATATCATTTTTGGCAAAAAGTAATGATCGACTTGTCAACCCTCTTGATCGTGAGATCATTCGAACTGGAATGCCAGAATCGGACACCCACATCAGCTACGTGCTGAGCTTGGACATTCACAACTGTTTGGTTTGATGCCCTCGACAAGTCGTGACGTTAATTGGAAGTTGTATATTTTTGTGTGGCATATGTTGCATCAATCAGAGCTCATCAAGAAGCTCAGGTTTAGATAGAATGCATCCTCGGTCGGAACACAAAACAGCAAACACAAGAAGCAAATACCACATCATTCACACACAGATCCCCCATCTCACGAATAAACAGTAGTTCCCCGACCTACCGAGAGAAGGAGATCGATCCATCCATCATATGTCGCAACCGCAGAAGACGAAGAAGAAGCAGATAATGGCGACGAGCGCGACGGACTCGATGAGCGTGACGAAGGACCAGACCACGCTGTCGACCACGGAGAGGGACAGCGGCCACCACCGGACATCGAAATCGAAATCGAAACCGAAATCAAGGCACCGGGACAGGAGGGCGGGCACGCCGGCCACGAAGCCTGGCAACCCAAATCCGTTGGCCACCAGCGACGACCATGCCCTCCCCATGTGAGCCCGCCGCCCCGATTCGCCTTGAGTTGAGTGGGAAAACTCCGCCGCTCGCTTCACCCTCTCTTCTCCACGGCTGGCACATTTAAAAAAATTGTCGTCCATGGAGATGACCCGGGACTGTGCGTTAATTGCTGCTTGGTTCCGAGTTTTTCATATGTATTTTTATTTTTTATTATATATTATAATTATTTATAATAATATTTATTAAATAATTTTAATATTTTATATTAAAAAAATTTATCAAATTATTTATATCATAAATTTTATAATTTTTTAAAAAATATAAATTTTATTTCACTTAATTCCACGTCTTAAATAAATTCACGAGTAAAAAGTAAAAACACTGCTACATCTCTCGCTTAACCGCAATCCACACGTGAAAATGTAACCTCTGTCTCAAATCTTTAATCATTTTTAAAATATGCTTGGCACCATCATTTAGTTGTATAAAAACATTATTTTTTCTTAAAATATTATCCGCATATTCTGGCTCAAATCGAGATCAACTGCCTCAACCATTAACCCTAGCATTCTCGTTGCTTAATAACGTGCATATATTATTTAAAAAATATTTTAAATCTATGTCACATTTTCCAAATTTCAACCACCTTCCCACTTACTATTAATTTATTCAAGCCCAAATTTTTTTTGCAAAAATGATAAAAGGACACGCATTCATGAAAAATAATTGAAACATATGAGGACTTAGAGATCCATGGATTTACGTTCAATAATGACAATAATTTCCTACCATTTAAAAACAGAAAGGAAACTGTGATTTAATCATAATAGTTAATCGATAATATTTGCAGTAAATATCATGAAGACCTAACATTTAAACTTTTCTTGATCTCAGTACTCTTGTGAATTTCAAACACACACGGTAAAATTAAGGAAACGTCCGACTTTACCAAACCATCTTCATCTGCCACCCAAACCAAATGTTCCATGAGAAGGAGAGATATAACACGAGCTCCGGCCCTTGACCGTCGGATTAGTGCCACGTCATCAGTCCGCGACTTGTTCTTCTTCCAACGGTCAAGATCTTTCTTTCAAGAATCTCCCTGACCATCTCGTCAACGTGTCTCCGACTTTACCATCCTTGCCCTAATTTTCGATTTTCTCTTTTTTTTTCGTCCTCAAAAAATCCCTATCTTTCCCGGCGGCGGCGGTGACGGTGAAGTGCCGGCGAGATGAAGGTGGAGGCGAACGGGAGGGACGGCGCCGCGAAAGCGACGGAGGGGGAGGTGAGGGTGAGGCCTAAAGGGAAGGAGAAGATCGGGATGGCGGACGGCGAGGGCCGCATCCACGATGAGCGGGTCGAGGGAGGTTGGAGCGAGGATGACGTTCAAGAAGTTGACGACGGCATCGACGAGAGCGGGGAGGAGGAGGAGGAGGATGACGACGACGACGACGACGAAGAAGAAGAAGGAGGAGAATCTGAGCACGGCGAAGTGAAAGAGCAACAGAAGGTGCTTGACGAGGAAGAGGAGGAAGGTGATGATGATGAAGACGACGACAACGACGACGACGACGACGACGACGACGAAAGCGATGACGAGGAGGGCGACGACGAAGAGGAAGAGGAGGTAGACATGTTGTGCCTTTATTCTTTCTTTACATTTTATGGCTTTTTTTACTGTTTTCTTCAGAGTTTTAGCTTCTATAAGATTTCTGCAATTCACGCGGAATAATCTGTCTTCTGGGAGGATGTCGAACACTTTCCGCACTTCAGCCTTTACAGTATTAATTTATTTCATCTGATGAGGGATGGTGATCTGCTTCTCTTGCTTACTCATTTTGTTTCTTTTGCCTTGTGATGGGTTATTCTCGTCGCCCCTCTGGTTTTCTCCTTATGTTTCGCGTGCTGTTCAACAATTGCACCAGATCTGTATCTCCGCTTATTTTTAGAGTGTCGGCATTTTTTTTCTCTTCCTTGTCTTGCGTCCCAGATGTGTCATGACTTCCTTTTTTTCGTAGTTGATTTGTGATCCATTAATAATTTTTAGATGTGTCACGACTGTTCTGGTTTCTATTTTTGCTTCTTCTTTTCGGCAGTTCGTGGGACTCGTACATCTATAGGGATTTGGCAACATATGCGCCCTATTAGATGGAAAAATCCGTTTCGGCCGTGTCCTAGCGAAAACTTTTGCAATTTTCCCTTTATGCCCATCTTGATTTTCACATTTCCGTCTTTACCCGTGGCTTCGGTTTGCTCTTTTGTCTGATTCCACCTACAATTACATAATATGGTCAATACAAATATACGTGATTTTCCTATTCCTTGCCGGTCTTTCCCCTCATTTCAGGGGTTTTCATTGATGTATAGAGGATCTAGAATCTAGATGGTGCCTTGTGTGGTTGATATCTTTACCGGAGTTAAGTTTTTTGCTCGGTAACTTTCTCTTCTCCGATATGTTCTCTTGATTGTTGCTGTGACTGTTCATGCTTTAGAGGTTTTGAGATTTAGAATTGTTGTTCGTAGCCTCTCTTTTTTTAGTGTAAAATGATATCGCATTGGTGCTTGTTCTTCTTCCAAGGTGCTTTTCTCAAATCCTGGCCTTTTCTCTTCGGCAGATTTCTTAATATATTTGTGGGACTGTTTATATATTATTTTATCATTGGAAGTTATAATTTAAAGCCTTGGTTTTGACCCCTGAATAGAATAGAATCCCGGTTGTTCAACTCTAAAATACTAAATGGTGGTTGATGCATACTTGCAATCTTGACCCCTTGTTATCGTTCATTGATCAATTACATCAGGAGCTCGGGACTGAGTACCTGGTTCGAGAAGTACGATCGGCAGAAGCCGAGGAACACTCGAGCGACTTTGAGCCGGAAGAGAATGGCGTGGAGGATTTTGAGGACGAGGAAGATGAGGAAGATGGCGAAGGCGGTAGTGCTGCGAAGGATGCAACATCCGCAAAAAGGAGGATCGACAGGGACGAGGACTCCGACGAGGATGATGAACCACCATCGAAAAAGAGATGAAGTCAAGGTGCTTGCCGTTAGCTTGGGGTTCAGACCCAGCACGATTATTTTTGCTGCCATCTGTCTTGGGAAACTTGTGTTTTTGTTGGTAGGCCATTATAGTTCGAAAGTGTCGGTAACAACGAGCTTTATTGCAACTTGCAAAGTGTGACAGTGGCCACCAGCTTGCAAGTGTTTTCTTGCCTCCATTATGCCTGTCTACCCTCCTGTTTGTTATGCTTACTCCTAACTATCCCCCTGGATCGTCATTTCGTTCTATTGACACTCTGAAGCTATGATCTCTTCGAGAGAATGGATTGATCAGTCTAAAGCATAAATGTGGCGTCGAACGGGAATAAAAAAAAACACTGGAAGCAAGGAAAAAAGATAGTGGTGTTTTTACCCTATAAGCTCTCCTCAGTGCCTTGGAAGTACGTCGATTGTTGACTGATGATGGTTGATTATCTTGAACTTAAATTCTAGTTGTGAACACCACTGTTAGTGTCAGGATCCCACGAGTCTGGAAAAATACTAGGAAGAAAATACAGATTCAAGCGAAAGATTTAGAGTCATGAGAATCGTTTGAAATTCAACAAAATCGCAAAAGTAACCGAATGCAGTCAAGAAAATTATTCATTATTTTCCGATTTAGATCCGTCTCATTCACGATTTTGCATGTTTTCATCAGCTAGCAAGTTTTTCTAAGTTGCAAGCTCGTCATCTGCATTCAGGTTTGCACCATTTTCAATGGGCTGTTGCTCCAACAAGATATTAAAAATGTCTATAGATGCAACAGCTTCTAAAGTAATTCAAACAAATGTATCACTGTAAGGTAGTGCAGGCTAGTTAGGGTATCGTGGAGGACGTAGAGATGGGCAACAGAGGAGGACAAAAGGGAGGTACGTCGGTGCCACACAAAGACGTCGGTGGCGAGGGTGACGGGAGGGGCCGAGTGGCACATTCCACTCGACCAAGGAGGAGAAGGCGGTACACTGATACAGGAGTCTGGGCAGAGGACGAGGTAGAGGGGTGACTACGATGGAGGTGAGGATGTGCTGGATGGAGAGATTACCATGGAAAGGAAGCAGGAGGGACTTCAGGATTTCAATCATAGCCTGAGATTGTGATTAAATTTTTGGAACATGGCCATTAGATTTGACATCAAGAAAAAAAAAATGCTAGTAATGACAGACAACAGCTGGATCATTAGAAGAAACAAACCACTGGGCAATAACAAATCGACAATACAATCTTTATTTTTGGAACCATGCAACACATTTCGTAAGAACTATTTTAAAAATTAATGAGCAAACTAGGTGAACAAGAAGGCCCAAAATGATCAAACGCTAGCCATACCTGCGGTTGCACAACCAAGAAAATAGGATAGGACAATTACACCTTTTCAGGGCCGGTTTCAATTGCCTGACCTCCGACAGTCGAGAAAATCACCGTACATTCTCTTCTTTGTCCTGGCTCTAATTTGCAGAAAACTTTTTACCACATCAGATTCTTCCGTGAGAGCTTGATTCCTGGGATATCTACCTCTGCTATAGGTTCTCACGGATGCACAAAAAGAAGAGCATTTTATCCGGCATTTCTAAAACCGGATATTTCATGCCTGCTTTTTTCAGGAAAATTCAAATTAGTTGCGTCTCGACACAGATTCTCTGACAAAGAAAACTTAAGCAAAAACAAGGACCTACCATCACGGTTGAAAATTTCAGAAACACAAATGACAAGGAGTAGAGAGAAAAAGCGATGGCAGTTCCTGTGATCATGTTATGCATCAAGCGCTTGTTATCTTTGCTTGGCACATATGCAGCCTTCAACATATTTGTAATTTCAAAAAGTCTATGTGAAACCTATCAGTTTAAGATAACAAAATCAATAAAGAAGCGGGATATCTTACATTTAATGATAAGAAAACGACTCAAGGTAGTACACGTACAGCAACATAAACGGCAGTGGTGAACAAAAAATTCAACATTGGGTAATTGGGAATGAATGATAGTAAATATCGAGGTTGTCCATTAGGCACTCCTGATCTGCAGATAAAATAATTAGATGGCAAATTAAGATCTATCTTTAAATTTATACAATTTTAAATGTGATGATTTTTTCAGAATTGTATAAAAATGAAAGATGAACCTAGAAAGAAACAAAAATGACATTTTCTCAATTCACAAATGGAAGCAAAACAAGCACCTTCTATTACATTAAGTGAAATCACTCCTACGAAGCTGCAATTTTTTGATGCCCCAAACTACCTTTGGGGATATAAGAAATAAATTTTCAAAAATTTTCCAATCTGTTAAAAATGAATCTCGATCCTGCAACCCCACACCAAAACATCACTTTTACCAATTAAACTACACATCTTTATTGTCAAAACGTGTATATAAAGCAGTAAATGGATGAGATCATACTGGTCAAGTCTGACCCAACCCAAATGGGTTCAATTTATCCATTTAAGGGCGTTTTATTCATTACCATATAACATTTAATGTAAAAGAATTACAAAAGAATGTGTCAGTCTAACAGAGAAAAAAGAAACATGACTGCAAAGGGAATAATAAGATTTACGTGGCTAGAATAGATCATACTTCATACATCTAAATTTTTGATCCGTGGTAGGAAGACAACCCGAAGGAGAGAGAACGTGCTTGTGAAGAGTGGTTGAACGTGGCGTGAAAAGTGGAGATGCATGTTGCATGTGTACGTGAAGAGAACGTGCGTAGTGTGTATGTGGACCATGTCAATGACATGACGTGGACCATGTCAAAGATATCTTTTAGGTGGTTGCATGCATGGGGAGAACGTACATGTATTGTGATGTTTTATTTTGAACAAGTTTTTGTATTTGGAGATGATGGATACCACTTTGAGAATCATGGTATTAATGACATGAGAACCAACATGTGGTGTCTATGCTTATAAAAAGGAGGGAAATACTTAGAGAGGGAGAAGGAAAGGTGTTGGTATTGGTGATAGTAACCATATCAAAGTTTATAGGTGAATGAGAGTAACCACATTAGTTGTATTAGCAAAGGATAGTAGCAATACAAGTCTTTTTTTTCCTATTTTTGAGGTATTTCTTCTTTCTCTCTCTACATTTTCTCTCTCTACGCTATCACCCCATCCAAATACGGATCATAAGTATCAAAGACTCTTCATTCTTTAGTGTATGGTGGGAACAAGATCCACTAGGATCATGAATGGAGAAGACTTCATCCAATTGAACGTGTTCAGAAGGTCACCGACAACGAACACTGAAATGGCAACACCAAAAGGAGCACTAGAGGGCAATCTAGAAGGAATCATCATGGGACCACTCAACACATTCATGTAGGAGATTTGCACAATGGAGGGGGTGACTACTTGTCTAGATTGACAAGAGAAAAAGAGTGACATTAAAAGTTTGTTAGTAGATCAATGGTCAGGATCGTGGGAGGACTACCACACAAGAGACTCCATTGGCGAGTAAGTGCCAAAAGGAGGTCCCATTCTTCCTTTTCGAGCTGAGGCAAGAATCAACTTACTAGAGTTTGACAGTAGTGTTTACGCAGAGCAACCAAACACGTGGCTTGGTCAATTGGAGACCTACTTCTCTTTATATCACACTACCCAAATGGGGATAAAATCTCATTCGCGAGATTGAAGTTTACCCAACATGCTTTGGCATGGTAGAATGGGTTTGCAAGGAGCCAAGACATTGTGTCCACCATGCCACCAACATCTCGACTCCTTGCAAACCCATCCATTATGTTAGGTAAGCTTTAATATCACGAATGAGATTTTATCCCCATTTAGATAGTGATATAAAGAAAAGTAGGTCTTCAATTGGGCAAGCAATGCATCCAACTGCTCCATGTCGACACTCCCATCAAACTCCAATAAGTCAATTCTCAACTTGTATTGCTACTATCTTTCACTAATATAATTAATATGGTTATTCTCATTCACCTACAAACTTTGATATGGTTACTATCTTTCACCAATACCAACACCTCTCCTTCTCCTCCTCCCTTTCTAAGTTTTTCCCTCCTCTCATGAGAGGTTACAACCTTTTTATAAGCATAGACACCACACGTTAGTTTTCATGCCATTAATACCATGATTCTCAAAGTGGTATCCATGATCTCCAAATAAGGAGACTTGGTATTACACAAAATAAGGAGACTTGTTCAAAATAAAACATCACAATACATGCATGTTCTCCCCAAGCATGCAACCACCTAAAAGATAGGTGATCTTTGGCATGGTCCACATACACACACACCACGCACATTCTCTTCATGTATGCATGTAACAAGCATCTCCACTTTTCATACCACGTTCAACCACTCTTTGCAAGCATGTTCTCTCTCCTTTGGGTGGTCTTACCACCACGGATCAATTTTTGAGTACAATGAACTTCCTCTCAACAATAAATCACAACCAAGCATACAGTCTTCTGTTAAAGAGTAAATAAGATCCTAGCAGACCAAATGGCTGCATATAGATACAAGGCATAAGTCCAGCTTATTATACTCAGTTTCCAACCATTTTGCAATATAAAATGCAGCATTTGAAATCTCACGGAAAAATATTTTAATAATGATAAAGGTCTAAAAATGCTTCGTGGGTCAAAAGGAAGAATACACTGACCTTAGCCATATGTGAATCTGTGATATGTAAGTTTCCAATGTTATCTTTCCTAACCACCTAACAAACAGAGGGAAAAGAAAACACATCAGACATTTGAAGGATACCAAAACCCTTGTGTTCTCTTCACACTCCTACTTCACCCTATTAAAATTAAGACAAGCAATAAGACAATTGGCTGACACTTACGCAAAGAGGGTCAACGAGAAACCTCGAATCTTCTGAGTGAAATTCCTCAAGCAAATGTACACACTGAGTCAGAAAGTAGAAAAGAGAAATTTTAATCATTAATATCTACAAAG
>JAMKPZ010004132.1:0-18329 GCA_024699675.1 Amphibolis antarctica
TTTCTCATACCTATAGGTTTTTTTTAAGGGAATCTCAAATTTTTTTTGCTGGTTGCATCATAGTCACATATTGAACGACTCCATGCTAACCAACATCCATGCAATAATTGCCACATCATTTGCTAGTCAATCAATATATGCGATATTTTTTACATCAGGTGGTGGATTAATGAGATGGTATAACATATGATGTGAAAGAACAATATTTTCAAAACTTCTTGCTCACAATATGTAGTTTTTGTCATTTTGGTCCGGGGTTGGTTCCGAATGTGGCGGATAGGTGTTTCGTGGAGCATGGCGTTGCATGAGGTGGTGTGTTGCTTGACGTTTGTGGAGTTGCATGGCAAGGTGTGGCATGGCTTTGTGCAGGGTTGCATGGTCTTGTGTAGGGTTGCATGGCGACATTGTTGCATGTTGTCGGTGGTATTGTTGCATGAAGTTTGTAATGAGTTTAGTGTTGTATGGAGATTGCCACGTGTGTTAGCTACATGATGTTTGTGGTGTATGGCAACGGAAGCGGCGACGTGGTGGCGTTTGCATTGATGGCTACATAAACGGACGTGGCATGCATGGGCGTGGCCAGGATTGAGTCTTCGCAGTTTCTCTGTGTGGTTGTTGGTTTTCTCTGTGTGTTTGTTGGTTGTCACTTGTGATGTGTTGGCTTGGTTGTGCGTACAGTGGGGTTAATGGATGAAGACTTGGTCACATGGAGAGAGAGTGTGGTACGTTGGACATGGTGCATGTGGTGGTTATACATGCATGACTTTTTCAATGTATGATTCTTTATTTAAAGGGAAGAGGAAGAAAGATTGAGGTGCTCTTCCTTTTGGAGAGCTGGTTATTGTTTTGGTGCTTTTCCTTTTGGAGGTTTGGTTATTATTTTTTTAGTATTGTGGTGGAGTGTCTCCTTTTTAGTGTTTATACTTGTACGTGAGAGGGAAGAATAGGGAGGAGATCAGAAGGGTGTTTTTTGTTGTGTAACATTTTTCATCTTCAATAGAATTTTTCCTTGTCTCTTTTCGTTTGTGTTTCTGTTTTATTATGCTTGTGTTGCTTCATCCTTGATGTCGTTGTTGTCATTTCTATAGTTAGGTGGTGTTACAAATCATTAGTATCAGAGCCTCTTCGTTCCTTGGTGCATGGTGGGAACGAGGTTGATGAGAATGATAGCAAAAGAATCACTTATCCATCTTGAGCCACCAACTAAGATCGATCCAACATTAGCATTGGACTATGTGAGACGGCTATCATGTGAGTGTAGGAGCTCCTGCGCTTATAGTTTGCATGACTTTGCAGGAGCTTCATCCTTCTCTTGGGAGAGGGGTGTGTGTGATCTGAGGTTGGTTTCATATGTGGTGGACAAGTGTTTCGTGGAGCATGGAGTTGCATGAGCATGGTGTGTTGCTCAACGTTTGTGGCATTGCATGGCATTGTGTGGAGTTGCATGGTGAGGTGTTGCATGGCTTTGTGTAGGGTTGCATGGGGAGGCATTGCATGGTGTTGTGTGGGATTGCATGGTGACGTTGCTGCATGTTGTCGGTGGCGTGGTTGCATGGAGTTTGTAATGAGTTTAGTGTTGCATGGAGATTGTGACGTGTGTTAGCTACATGGTGTTTGTGATGGATGCCGACGGAAGTGGTGACATGGTGGTGTTTGCATTAGTGGTTGCATGAACGGACGTGGCGTACATGGGTGTGGCCAAGACCAAGTCTTCTTAGTTTCTTTGTATGGTTGTTGGTTTTCTTCGTGCGTTTGTTGGTTGTTGTGATGTGTTGGCCTGGTCTTGCGTACAACGGTGTGAATGGACGAAGACTTGGTCACATGGAGAGAGAGTGTGGTATGTTGGACGTGGTGCATGTGGTGGTTATACATGCATGAATTTTTCATTGTATGATTCTTTATTTAAAGGGAAGAGGAAGAAAGATTGAGGTGCTCTTCCTTTTGGAGGGTTGGTTATTGTTTTGGTGCTTTTCCTTTTGGAGGTTTGGTTATCATTTTTTTAGTATTGTGGTGGAGTGTCTCCTTTTTAGTGTTTATACTTGTACGTGAGAGGGAAGAACAGGGAGGAGATTAGAGGGGTGTTTTCTGTTGCATAACATTTCTCATCTTCAATAGAATTCTTCCTTGTCTCCATTTGTTTGTATTTTTTGTTTATTGTGATTGTGTTGCATCATCTTTGACATTGTCATTGTCATTTTTGCGATTGGCTGGCGTTATGGACCACATTTAATTTTTTTGATGTTGGTGTAAGCTTTGAAGGAGAATACGAGAGACAAATAGACAGAATGAAGACGACTATGTACCCTATTGTGTTCTTTTTACATGCAGAGTAAATAGTGGATATAAACCCAATACATGGTAGAGACGAACCTGACAATGTGGTCTTCCTTTTCACCCTTTTTTCCGCTTGCACGCAAACCACAAGCTTGCCCATGCAGAACAAAAAGGTTGACAACGAACACAGTAGCAAGACAAGTGTCAACCCTCATAGGGAACATTGGCGGAACATCCCAGGTTGATGCTTGAGAGTGTGACATGATTGTGGTGGAACTCATAAATATGCGATCTTCTTGTGTACGATGGAGGGCTATAGTCTACTGCATCAAATTGGTGTTGCGATTACCAAAAGATGTATAGCCATGCATGACAAAGGGTGGTTAGGGGCAACAATGGTGGGTGTGGATTAGGGAGCAAAAGAAGCATTGAAGAGGAAGAGAGAATGGAGGGTTAGGTGCAGCGGCTAGGGTTTGCAGCTCTGATACCAAGTGAGTTAGATAAATGAAAGGGAAAATTTGTGTGATCCTATTGTCCATTAGGGTAGAGATATATATTGGACCAGACAAGATAAGCAACAAAAAGACCAAAATGTACTCAAACTACAATAACACATTATAACAATGTAAAAATTTGACATTTGTTAGGATTGGCAAGCAGCTTGAACACATGGTATTATGGCTAGCGAGATGCTCACCAATGGCAAAAGTAGTAGTCTATATTCTTACTTTAGTTTGCTTTATGCCTTTTTTATTATTTATGGCTTAATTGGAAATGCATGAATATGGTTAACATCATTTATCTATTGATATTATGGAAAGAGGGAAACTACAATCAAATTGACATTTTTCCACAAATACTATTGTTATCTCTTTTATATTTCATTAAAGATAACAAAAAAGGTTATTTAGTCTTTTTTATTTATCCATTTCCACTTCCTAGAAAGTTGCATAATGGCAATTCCACACACACACACACTCTCTCTCTCTCTCCCCCTCTTTCTCTCACAACTACAATTTGAAATATTTTTTAAAATTTCATTTAAAAGCATATATTGCATGCTAAGGGAAGGAGGAAGCTATAATCAAACCAACATTTTCCCATAAATCCTATTTTTTATTCATGTGCAATTAGACTAATTTCTCTTTTATATTTTATTAAAGATAAGGAAAGGTTATTATAGTGCTTTTCATTATCTGCTTCCACTTCTTAAAAAGTGGCATAACACATAATCCACCTGCTCTCTCTCTCTCTTTCTATCCTCTCATTTTCTACCACTATTTGAGCAATTTGTTTTTAAAATTTCATTTCGAAGCATATATTGCTTAACCATCAAATCCCATTATCACTCACATTTTTCTCTTTCCCCTTTCTCGGTTTTTTTTAAATTTAAAATATATTTTTCAAAATCTTAAATTTGTTTGTAATCATACTACTAAAATTGTTTTTAATCATGATTTCCTTACCACTGATATACATTAGATGAAATATTTAGGGATTTTCCTTGATCCTGTGAAAATGTAGAATAGAATGTTGATTGCTGTTTGCTTAGCCATTAAACATCACTTGTTACATTTCATTATTTAATAGTACTCAAAATAATTTCTTGATGTTATATTAATTCTTTCATGTATGAATGACATGACTCATGAGTGTTACTTGTTGACTTCCGTTGGGCAAAGTCAAATCATTTTTTCTTATCAAAAGTTGTAAGCATGGTTTCAAAAAATGATCTGGACCAGCAAGTTCCACAAAAGTTGAAATTTGGTGTTTGTTTAACATTAATTTCATTAGATTTATTTGATCTGCAGCATTCAAATGTGTATTTTCTAATTATTACTTTTTTATTGAAAAAAGAAAACTGAAGGAACGCAAGGAAGCCATGGAACCTGAGGCTGATCCAGAAAGGGACCAGAGGACAGTTTTTTTCTACCAGGTGCCGTAGAATGTATGGCTTATCTGTTCATTAGATGGTATACCTTTTTTATACAGGGTAACATTTATTTCATGAAGGTGAAAGTGTTGCTTTTCTTAATTTTTTTATTGTAATTATGCTGTCGTTGTGTGCCCTTGGGCATTTATTAACTGTTTTTTGTCATGGTTCTAGTTGTCACACTGAGCTATTTTTGTCAACTATATTTCTTGATATTTAATTTTGTCAGCCTTCACGAGATAAATATGAAAGTGCCACTGAACCATTGATTAGTTGGCATGGGTGACTTTCTACTTTCACACCCCTTTTTTCTCTCTCTCAGTCATCTTAGCTAGGGTTGGCATATTGAAATATTTGTTTATGCATGCAACACATGGTTTACCACTGTGCTGCTTTTGCTTGTCTTTTTGAATGCCAACCATATGCTCTTGCTCATTAACTTCAGTGGGCATCAATTTACACCACATCACTGTCCCATGCTCTCGCTTCAAACATTAAATATTATTCGTTATTAATTTCACTAATCACAGGTAGATTGCTCTTAGTTTATAATAAATTGCGCTCCTTATGAAAAGTACTGATATGTTAAATTCGTTGCTTGATATTTTCACTACAATGTTAAAATATCTATTTTTTTTGATTCTGAATTTTGACAAAGGATTACGCATTACCATGCTTGTATACAGATGCCTCTAAAAGCAACCGAGAGAGATGTGTATGAGTTTTTCTCACAAGCAGGCAAGGTATTATAATCTTCTGAAGCATATCTCCTACATAGAGAATGCATTTAACTCCATACAGAAATATTCTTCTCTCTAGTATAAATGATATAATTAAAGGTGTACATGATCATCAAGGCAAATAGGCAATGGAGTTGGGTGCCTTTGACACCTGGTCTGCTAGATTTCTAGGTGCTTGACCAACTAGACATCTTGGTGGTCAAGATTGATTAACTACATTTTAGAAATGTATTTATGTTAAATTTTACTGAAACAAAGCCTTATCAGATGGTATCATGCATGGTATACCTACTTTGAATCATCATTTGCATTGTAAATATGCAAAACAAATCTAAACAATGTAAAACCATTGGATACCCTTTTAATATTACTAGGTCCCTGGTTTGATGGTTGGGAAAACCTTGAAAGCCCTAATAATGTAATCAATTCTTGTTTCATTCATTATCAGACTTGACATAGGACTTGGCTAAAAAAAGGGCAGGAAAGTGTGCCTGGTTGTTATTTCCACCACTTGCCTCAACACTTACCTTAATAACCTTGCATAAGATATCTTTACCATATATTGTTGCTTTTGGTAATTTTGTAATTCAATACCACATGTTATTTTTACATCACCTTCATGGTGTGCTTCAAACTGCTCATGGAGTTGTACCTTTTGTAATTTTTAGAAAATGGCTCCAATTAAGTTTTTGTAGCTTTTTTGAAAGGGGATTTTGAACTAAAATTCATTGATAAAACTCAAAAGAGTACAAGTGGCTTGCATAAATATGTAGCTTTACCTTCACCTAATGTTAAGATTGTGTCCTAGAATTTGACCTTAGGACCTCTAAATCAGAATGAAGCAACCTTACCATTACTTCAATGCTTGTTCTTTGAAAGTTCATAAAAAGAAAATCTTTAAAATATAGCTATTTTGGAGAAGTTATTCTTCATAATAAGTGCTAGATAAAAAATGTTTCATACACAATCTTGCATAAGATATCGTGTAGAAATAGTAGATGCCAGTATTGTTGTTAAGGTGTCATCATTTATTGTCTGAGGAAACCCTTTAGTGCCTAGTAAATGGGATAAAAGCAATGGCTTCAATTAGAAACTTGACTCTGTTGCCTTAGTGGCACCTCTCTAACCTTTAGCCTTGTGCGTCTTTATTGCCTTAGTGAAAAGGTAGTATTTCCTTTCTTTTCTAGTTATTTTCTCAACTCTAGCAGTCCTCTGGTAAGCTACTTCTCTTCATCTAGTGAGTTTCCTTTGTGGCTCCTCTTTGATAATCTCAAGTATAAAATATATTAAAATTTTCCCATTTTTGTCTTTTTATTTTCTTAATCCTCCACTATTTTTTCTTGATTAGATTTTCTGCAAGGGTGATGCTTATTTTATCAATGAGAACTACCTTATTTATCTTCCAAAGAAAATCTAATGATTTTTAAAAATTTTGAATATTCAAAACTTCAACAAGGCTAATATGGAAGAAGGTGTTTTATTTTTTTATCATTCTATTTGTCTAGACTCTAGTTCCTTGTAGTGTGTAGACCAGGACATTAAAACCTTTAGCCTTTGCGATATATATTGAAAATTTGATTTTCTTATGTTAGTGACCAAGTGTTGAGTAAACATCAATATGTTTGATATTTTTTATTTTTAGGTAAACCAAGAATCAGAGTTGGATTCATTGATTAAAAATATACTTACTGTTTATTTGTAGGTGAGGGATGTTCGTCTTATAATGGATCGGAATTTGAGAAGATCAAAAGGAGTTGGGTATGCCATCTTATTTTTTGAGATTTTATTTGCATATTTTAGTAAGTTTAATAATTTGAATTTTCCTTTTAAAGCTTGAAGAAAGAGCTTTGAAAATGCCACCAATGCTTTGAAAACACTCATTATACTTTTTAAGGCAGTCGTGTAGACACCAATGCATGTAATGGACATGCCTTGGCTGTCTGCCTTGCCTATCTTAATTGAATCAATCTTTTGTTGGATGTATTTAATTAAATATGTTTCTATATGTTTTTAAATGTTTTTTCTTGCAAAAAAGCTTAAATATAGTTTTTTGATGGAATATAATTGAAACACACAATTGTTTAAGTATATAATCATATATAGCACTAAAATATATATGTATATGTATATATATATATACAGAAGGTACGGGTTCTGTAGGCGTTTACAGAAGTTGGTTCTATAGGCGTCCGTCGATCGAGATTTACAAGTGAAATTACGTAACTTAAAAGTTACCCTCTCTCGTGAAATTTAAAAACTCTCTCGTCACCTAAAAAGACATGTACACTCTTTCTTCTTTAACTTTAAAAGTCTACCTACGTATGTATATTTTGAGTCATTGTATTAATTAACTTATGAAAATTAATTAATTAATTATTAATTACGAATATAGTGATTAAATTTGTTTAAGTCTGTGGATTAACATATGTGATAATTTATTGTTTTAATATGTTGGAGTAAGTGATTAATAAATTATTTAAATCAATGACTTAAATTTTTGATGAAGTGCTAAAATATTTGTGTAGTTTTGTATTTTATATTTTCAATTAATTGATTTAATTATTAAATCTATCTTCAATTTAATTGTGAAATATTCTTATAATTTGTAAAATTATTAATGAAAATATTAAGGTGAATTTGATTTTTAATTAATTCATTTTGAATTTAAAAATATTTTGATTAAATATTAAGTCATAAATTTAAGTAAAATAAAGTATTCAACATTTTCATATTCTCTTCAATCAATAATTTTCTACGTGTCATTGTGTTTAATTTCAATTAAGTATAATAAGGTATTTAAGATTTTCAAATAAATGACTTAATTTTTTAAGATTAGGTATTTAACATTTAAATACAACGTTGAAAAGAAAGACTTTAATTTACGCGAAATCGTAAAGTAAAGACGTTAACTTTACGACATAACTATACAACGTACGTTTCCAACTTAGAAAGTCTCGTGTTAATGTTAAAATGTCGATCTTTTAATACAATCGTCCAGTTTTTTAATACAAAACATTGATTCTTTTATCACGCGTGAACTTAAAATTTCACGTGACATTCTATCGTGATTTTTCACGAATTATATTCATATTTAACACTTATTTAAGTAACTATACCCATTCCAATATTAAGTCGAAATGTTCTAAATATTAAATATATGTAATCTACTAACTTAAATATTATGGTGGATTGTATTTTTAATTAATTTGATTTTAATTAAAAAAAATTTGATTAAATATTAAAAACACTTAACCTGAATTGAATGGGTATGGTGTTAAATAATTTAGCATTAACTTAAATAATATTTTCAGTTATGATTAAGTAATAAGTAAATAGATAATTAGCAAATATAATTATAACTTTTAAATTACTATCAAATCATGATTAGTTTAATTAAACATTCATTATCAATACATAATACTTAACAATATTTTCCTTTTTGATGATCACAAAATTAATTTAATGTTGTAATTATCTATTGTTTTTATTTTCAATTTTTAAATTTCAATTAATTTGATGTTCTTTTCAATCTATTGTTTTCTACATGTCGTTGTGTTTAATTTCAATTATAATGTGCATTATTTTAGGAGAAGTATTTAACTTCTGCATTTTTTAAGAATTTTACAGAAGTACCGTTAAAATAAAGAAGTGACGTACAAAACTACCGTTTATGGACCCATCTATAAACGATAGTTTTGTGCATATATTTTACAATTAGGCAAAAGTACCGTCAATTGAAATACTTAGGTGGTTTTGATTTTCAATTATTGAATATTATTTTAAAAGAGATTTTCATTAAATATTATGTCATATATTTAAGTAAAATAAGGTATTTACGATTTTCAAATAAGTGATTTATATCATATATTTAAAACAGATTTGAAAAGGAAGATTTTACTTTACGTAAAACTATAAAATAAAGATGTTAACTTCACGCGTTTAACTTAAAAAGTCACGTGTTAATGTTAAAATGCCGATTTTTTAATACAATCGTGTGGTCTTTTAACACAAAACGCTGATTCTTTCATTACGTGTGAACTTAAAATTTCACGTGACATTCTACCGTAATATTTTGTGAACTATATTCATATCTAACACTTATTTAAGTAACTATATCCATTCCAATATCAAGTCGAACTGTTCTAAATATTAAACATATTTAATCTACTAATTTAAATATTAGGGTGGATTTGTTTTTTAATTAATTCGATTTTAATTAAAAAATATTTTGATTAAATAATTAAAAACACTTAACTTGAATCGACTGGGTATAGTGTTAAATAATTTAGCATTAACTTAAATAATATTTCTAGTTATTTTCAAGTAATAAGTAAATAGATAATTAGCAAATATAATTAAGATTTTTAAATTACCATCACATCATAATTAAACATTAATTAAGCATTCATCATTAAAACATAATATTTTTAGAGAGATATCTTTAAAATGCCTAATTACTATTCACATACTACGTGTACTTTAGAATGCACGCGCCTAACTTAAGAAGTCACGTGTTAATGTTAAAACGTTGGTCTTTTAATACAATTATTCGGTCTTTTAACATAAAACACAATTTTTTCATACACGTGACAACTTCAGTTAAGGACTAAAGATAGTATTGAATAGGAAATATCTTTATGGTAAGATTTGATTATAAAAATCTAACAACTTTAACTTTCAATCTTTAAGCATATATAAAACTTAAATTCGTAATGTCTTGTGTCCTAGTCTTCTTGAGCAACTGTGTGGTACATTACTTGGAGAAGAAGCTTCACTCACAGTAATATACCAATGGCACGTAGGAAGAAGACCATTCATGTTCTACTGTTACTCCTGTGTACATGACAGGTCAAAATCGATAAGGTTGACAAAAACATAAAACTATTGAAGTTGAGGTATGACTTCCTTTTTGAGGTTTTTGAAGTTGTTGCTGAGGAGAAGAAAAATGCAGAAATAGAGAATTGGTGACTATGATTACGGTCGTAAAGAGAAAAAATACACAATATCAGGTGTGCTAAGCGATGTGTTAAAATCATTTGCTGATTTCATAACATCACTTAGTACGTTTGAAATAGGAGAGTCTTTAAGAGCTGCTGAAAGGAAACATAAGAAGCCCGTTCTAAAGCATAAGAAGACTAAACTCATTCGTTCACAACCGTCAACTTCAGAACAGTTCACCCCTAAAAGTAGGGTTGAAGAGTTTAAAGATTGGTTTAAAGCCACCACTGCACAAAATAAAGTTCAAGTAGTCAGTTCAGATAGCTAGAGCAGTAGTTCTAAGTCTGCTAGTAGTGACGGTGAAAATGAAAGTTTGTAGATAGGTAAAACATTTTTGTTATCTTTTGAATTGAAATGTTTTCAAAAGGTGATTGATAATTTTGAGAAAAAGGAAGTGATTATTTCAAAGTCATCTCTGTTTATAGTTGATTCAATTCCAGCAAAATTGTCAAGTTTTGCTGTGTATGATTTATGTGTAAAGCATGTTTTTAAAGACACATCATCATTCAGTTTAATAAATAAAATTAATGATGTTACCGTACACTGCATGTTATCCAGGTTATTTCCACTTTCATCATCTTGTATACACTGTATACTTAATTCAGCGATTTTCTTCAACAAATTATCAAAAGTTAATTTTATTAATGCATATTGTTTTGTTGAAGTGAAAGTAATCCACCAATTTGAATGCACTAGACCGTAAGTTCGATCTCATGAGATGAGTAAACCTGTAACAAATACAAAAAGATGTTTCATCAGCATCAATTTTGGAAATAAAATTCTTTGATAAATATAATAAACATACCTGTCAATAACGATGTACAGAATCTGGAAAAACTTCAGGCATAACTGTACAGATTGTATGATCTTGATCTGTAATAATGACTTTGGATTCTTGCCATACATTTAACTTTGGAATATACTAAATAACCAATGAAAGATTTCTTGTCTCATCTACTAGTAAAGCCCACCTAAACAATGTAGACTGTTTGTAGTGATTTACTCAAATAAATGGTGTAAAATGCATGTTGAAATTATTGGTCTTATAAGTGGTGTCAAAAATAACTACATCTCCAAACTTCATATATGTTTTACAAGCCCTTCCATTAGTCAGAAGACACTTTTGATTGTATGATCTTTATCTAATTCAAAATAGAAGAAATAATTTGAATACTTATGACTTTGTTGCTGAAAATACTGTACTACTGTCATACATTCATTATCCATATTATTCTTTTGCCTAGTCCTATTAAGGTGAATAACTTGATAAGGATTAATATTTTGCATTGACATATTTGAAAGAACATGTGCCGCTTTGAAAGAGTATTCAATAATCCTTTTGATATAGATGATATTTTTTTATGAGATCTTAACATTTTTGATTTTACAGGTGATGTAAGAACATGATTATGTTCTTTGACAAATTTCTCGACAACCCATACATTTAATTTATTTTGCATCACATAAAATCTTGCAGTACAACCCTCCTGAATGTCTCATTGTCTGCCTACATCTTTTCCTGAGCAACATTTATCATTCATGTCCTTATGTTCCTTTTTATAACAAATAAAATTACGTGCTATTAATTCTCCATTGCCTTTTGATTTTCTGAATCAACTTTTTCTAATAGCAAAACCTTTTTTCATTGTATATGCATTATAAAAATTATATGCATCATCATCTGAAGAAAATTTTATAACATGGTGTGGACTTGTACTTCCTTCTTCTTCTCCATCGGGATGACTAACTGACCCTTCCATTGTAATATTGAACTTTAAGTCATCAAGCCATTGTATTTCAAAATAGTTCTGTTTAAGGCATTATACTTGTTTATCATCTAATAGCTTTTGAAAATTCGAGAATGGTTGATTCTTTAATTAAAAGTGCGACAATAAATGAGTGAGACTTTGAAATTATCAATAACTCTATAAAGTTAACGTTGTAACATTTAATTAAAGTTATCAACCACTTTGTAATTATCAACCACTTTATAAAGATGTACAGATTACAACTTTTAAATTACCAACAGACTAAGATAATTAACTTTAAATTTTAAAGTACGTTGATAATTTTACAGAGTAGTTGATAATTATCTTAGTTTGTTGATAATTAAATTTACAGAGTGATTGATATCAACCATTTTGTAATTATCAACTACTCTGTAAATGTTAACTTGAATCTGTAATTATTTGTTTACTTTTACATCCGTTTGTTCTTTACAAAGTGGTTAATAATTTTATAGAGTGGTTGATAATTAAAGGTAATATTTCAAATTAAACATATTTTACTTTGTACTATTAAATGAAATATTTAATGTAATTAATAGTTTGTCGGTCTAACTAACTTTTTCCCTTAATAAATGTTCATTCATGTTAAATGAAAGTATAATCAATGTATTTAATAAATCAATTTTTAATAGCATGAAAGCACCCCTGTAACTAGTCAATAGATCTAACGTTAAGTGACGTCCTTTCATGTTTCATTCGATGACTTTAAAAAGATCGAGGGGAAGACGACAATTGTTATTCCAGCAATTGCAAGTGACTTTGATTATTAAAGTAAAGTATACCTAAATAATGTAGATTGCTTGTGGTGATTTACTCTAGTAAATGATGCAAAAGACATATTGAAATTATTGGTCTTATAAGTGATGTAAAAAATAACTATATCTCTAAACTTCATATATGCTTCATGAACTTTGCCATCAGCCTAAAAGTCATTTCTGATTATATGATCTTCATGTAATTCAAAACAGAAGAAATAATTTGGATCCTTGTGACTTTATTGTTGAAAATACTTTACTACTGTCATACATTCTTTATCCATATTATTCTTTCATCTGGTCTTGTTAAGATGAATAATTTGATCAGAACTAATATCTTGTTGTAACATTTAAAAGAACATGTGTCACTTTGGAATGTTGAATGTCATATTCTGATAGGGTATTTAGTAACCTTTTTGATGCAGATGATATCTTCTTATGAGATTTTAACATTTTCGATTTTATTGGTGATGCAAGAACATGATTATGCTTTTTATCTCAACAACCCATATATTTAATTCATTGCGTACCATATAAAACCTTGCAGGACAACTCTTCCAGATGTTTCGTTGCTTGCTCACATCTTTTCCCAAGTAACATTTGTTATTTATGTCTTTATGTCTTTCTTTATAACAAAAAAATTACATGTTATTAATTCTCCACTGTCTTTTGATTTTCTGAACTAACTTCTTTTAATAGTAAAACATTTCTTCATTACATATGCATTATAAAATTTATATGCATAATTCTTAGAAGAAAATTTCATGACATGGTGTAAACTTGTACTTCCTTCTCTTTCTCCATCGAAATGGCTAGCCAACCCTTCCATTTTAATATTAAACTCTAAGTCATCAAGTCCTTGCATTTCAGAATAATTTTGTTTAAACCATTATACTTATTTATCATCTATTAGTTTTTGAAAATTCGAATGGTTGATTTTTTAATTAAAAGTGCGGTTTCGTTCTACCCATACATTTGCTGTTCAATCTATATATTTTAGATTAAACATATTTTATTTTGTACCATGTAATGAAATATTTAAGGTAATTAATAGTTTGTCGGTTTAACATTTTTCTTCCTATAAATGTTGTAATATCGGTCTAATATTTTCCCCCTAATAAATGTTCATTCATATTAAATGAAAGTATAATTAATATACTTAATAAATCAACTTCAAATAACATGAAAGCATACCTATAAGTTGTCGATAGATCCAACGCTAAGTGGCGTCGTTCCGTATTCTATTTTCATTCGATGATTGGGGAAGAGGAATCGAGGGGAAGACGATTGAGAAGAGGAATTGCAGATGACTTTTTGTGTTTTAAAATAAAAGGGTTGCTTTGGGAAGATGAATTGTAGGTGATTAATAAATTTTTTTTGTATTGTTTTAGCAGTTAATAAATTTTTTTGGTATTTTTTTAGCAGTTAATAAAAGGATTGCTTTTGTGCGAGTGCAATAGGAGATTTTTTTTTCACTCTCTCTCTGCTTTTCCCGTCACTCATTTCCACCATTTAACTTTCATTCAACAGCCACCCACAAAAGTGACTTCTATAGGTGACTACAGAGTCATTTTTCTCTCTATATATATACACACATATACACACCTATATTAGTATTTTTATACTTCATATTTGATGTTTTCATAGGATTATTTATGTATCGAATGTTATTTGAGAAATATACCTAATTGTTAAAAAATATAATAATAATTATTAACTATTTATTAATACATATAATCCATACTTGAAAATTTTTGAAAAAATAAATATCTAAATGGTGCCTTAAAAAGTATGCTTCTAGTCTCAATCACACTCAAGGTTGTCTAGGCACGCCAAGGCATGATTTGGTTACTAGTTGCCTTGATTAAGTTGATCTTTTGTTAGATTCATTTAATTAAATATACATTTTTAGGATTTTTTGGCATTTTTAAATGTCTTTTGTGGAATGCTACCAAACTATACATAATTCTTGATATACACATACATATGCTTGGTACCCTAGGTGTACATTTAGATATTCGTTTAATTCTTTATATATATATATATATCTAAAGAGAGCTTCTCTTTTATATATATAGGTGAAATATATATAATATTACTATACTTAATATTTTTATGCTTTTGAATGTTATTTAGGATACAATAAAGCAAACAATACACATTATTATTATTATGTATATAGAATATGCTTAATAAGTTAAAAAAACTAATATTTAAGTGGGTGCCTGCTTAAGATTAAAAATTAATATTTAGGAAATTCATTTGTATTTAGACAATAACAATTTGAGCCATAATCCCATTATGTAGGGTTGGTCACTTTAGTTATTTTCTTTCAAGTGTTTCTATCTATTTTCCAATCTACTGTTAAATTACATAGGTTTAAGTGTTTTCTTGCAATTTCTTACAAAGTAGTTTTAAGTCTATTTTTACTTTTTTGGAGGGCTTGTGCCATGTGGAAAATTCGGAAATGGAAATTTTGAAAAGAAAATTCAATTCTCTTAATGCTTGTGTAGTTTAAAAATTCTGGAAAGGAAATTAGAATTTTTTAGAGTATATATAGTTGGATTTGCAGATTTTCTGTCCTTCCTTAGAGAAAATCCAAAAAATCAATTCACCTTGCTTTTGACCTTCTGCTTTACACTAGCAAAGAACCCTACACCTGCCCATTCCTTGCCACTGTTCAACGTTTGTGTTCCTTGTCGCAATTTGACATTCTTGTTCCTTTTTGGAGCATGGTTGGCGACAAGTTTCTTCAACTATTGTGTGCATATCATGCATTGTTTGCCAACTTCCTCCTTTTCTGTATCAACTGTCAACAACTTCCCCTATTTGTGTCATCTTTGTGTTTGGCCTTATTTAAACTAAGGATGAATATTTTACTTCTATATCCTTTGTTCATGCTTGTAAGCTAAGGTAGACTTGAGAAATACTTGGGAGTGATTAGTTTGATGGCTGGTTTCTTTACCATCTTCTATTATTGGTAACATAGTTTGATTGTGAAATTGTGTTTTGTTTAAGTGTTTGTTTCTCCTGCTTTATTGCAGAATGTTTGAATATAAGTATGCTAATTTCTATCTTGAGTACATACTGGTACGTTGTAGTCTTTTGCGCTTGCCATGTATTAAGAAGTGGTTGTAGGCTTAAACTTTACAGCATCCATGATGCATGTTTGCCATTGAGTATAATGGGCATGTGGAAATTCGTACTTGTGTGGTGATAGAGATTTATCATGAATAGAAATCTTTCTAGTATTGTTACTTTTGAATTTTTATTTCAATATTCATACTTGAAAAGTATTTATATTTTAATTATACAAATTATGTGTACTTTTCTATCAATTCCTTTATATACAAATTTTCTTGGTTTTTTGTGATATGTATAAACAGCTCTAACATTTTTTGGGTTTCTTGACTTCCCATTTCCAATTTTGACTGGATTGTTTGAATTTTCCTTTTTTGAATTTCCATCATTCACAAGTAGGTCCATTTTCTTTTATACTAAGGTGGTGTTTATGCAAGGTAGAATTAGGCGGAAAGGAAATGAAATGAATTCATTTCCCAGCAACCTGTTGTTTGTGTAAGGTGGATTTGATTTCCATCGGATCCTGTCACACTGTTCACACAGTGTGCATCCGACGGAAATGAAACCCTCGAGGGTTTCGTCTTGATTTCACAGGAAATCAGTTCGATGTCGCAGGTCTCGCCCCCCCTACCCCGATGCATCGAAGTTTCGTCACCACTCTCGCCCCTGCACGGCCGATCTCCCCTCTCCGCGAAGTTGAGCCATCGCTCTTGCCCCCGCACCGTCGATCTCCCCTCTCCGTGAAGTCGGGCCGCCGCTCTTGCCCTCGCACCGTCGATCTCCCCTTCCACGAAATCGGGCCACCGCTCTCGCTCATGCACCGTCGATCTCCCTGCACACTGCCACTCTCGCCCCTGCACTGTCGATCTCCCCTCTTCGCGAAGTTGGGTCGCCACTCTCGCCCCCGCACTGCCAAAATCTCCCCTTCCGCGAAGTCGGGCCTGCCACTCTCACCTGTGCATTGCAAGTGAAGTCTAGTTAATGGAAACTATTTTTTTTTTTTTTTTGTTTTGCAAGGAAATTTTATTTAGTTAATGTAGGATATCCAAATCGACCAGAATTTATTTGCCCATTTTGTGAAGTTAGATATCATTTGAGTGAATATGATGCAAATCCTCTTCCTTCAAATGCAGTTGAAAATTTTAATTATAGACATTCACAATTACGATCAGTAATTAAGCGAACTTTTGGCATACTAAAGCATAGGTTTGCTATATTACGGGGTTATATGTCATTCCCCTTTGAAATTCAAGCAAAAATTGTCCTAACATATTGTTTAGTACATAATTTTATTCGTAGAGCAGATCAAACAGATTTATTTGAAGATCTTGAAGATGATATTGATAACATAGGAAGTAATGTTGATCCAGTTGGATATGAAATTAATAAGTTTGAAGGTTATGATGTTAAAGGACATTGCAGATAAAATGCGTGAAGAGATAATAACAATGATGTGGGCAAATAGAAATATGTGATCTTCCTTTAAAATGATAATGACTTGTTTATTATTTCAGACATTATTCATTTAAAATTCTTATTTCAAACATTATTATAGAAAGACTTGTACATTATTCCTTTAAAATTCCTATTTTTTTATTATTTTATATTATAATAATATTATTTAAATTACATGAAATAATAATTATTTAATTTAATTCTATTCAATTTCGACATGTGTATAAATACGAATATTCCTAATTCTGTTTAAATGTTGGAATTTATTTCGTTTCAATTCAATCACGTCATTGTAATAAAATCTCATCAATTCATTTCATTTCCATGTGTACAAACAGCCCTAATTAATTTTCCTCTCCTAATTGGTACATTCCTTAGGCTCTTAAAAATATGACCAAACTATCTAAGTTGATTTTTTTATTTTATCTTCAATAAGTGTTATCTATTTCTAATAAAATTGTTTTTTAGCTTGTTCCATGTAGCATTACGACTCATGCATCTGTGTATGCATCTTAACAATACTAATTTTTTGCATATGCTCATGCTTTACAACTTGACATTTTGAGATATAAATTATAGTTGGACAAATAATAGTTTTGACATTACCATCTAATTAGAATTGTTTTGACTAAGCCATGTAGTTATTTAGGATTATCATTGAGTCAACATTTTGCAAAACAAACTTGTTACAAACTTACAATATTGGATTTTGATTCTTGTGACATCAGACTCATGAGTGATGGTTGTTGCCATCACAAAATCGATTTGAAAAGGTGGCATTCACAATTTGACATTCACAGGATCTACGTTTCCTTCTTTTCTACTGATTCGTGAACTCCTAGCTTAGTTTGGAGTTCTCGGTTTAAGTTTTAATCCTATTTCTTGAGCTTTTTACAAAAATTCTTTGTTTTTCTTTCTTAAATTAGTTAATTCTTGTTAAATTTAATGTTAATACGACAGGTATATTGAATTGTATGATGTTAAATCAGTACAAGCGGCTTTGCAGCTTGCTGGCCAGCATCTTCTTGGCCACCCAGTCATGGTAAAACGTTCTGAAGCTGAAAAGAACCATGTTCAGTCAACTGCTGGGGGAACGGGCCTTTCTGCTCCGGGTGCCGATAGAAAGCTTTATGTTGGAAATCTACACTTCAATATGACAGAAGATCACCTCCGTCAAGTAAGTGTCATTGAATTTATTTTATCATGTTTCTCCCTTAAATTTCTCCCTTAAACATTTTGATATCATTAGACTTAACTAACATACTCTGGCACCTGTAAATACTAGTATTAAAAACTTGCAAACACA
>JAMKPZ010004133.1:0-14796 GCA_024699675.1 Amphibolis antarctica
ATTTTAAATTTTCTGGAAGTGGTTTCAGCTCAAGCACCAGGTATTCTGAAGTTAATGATTTGTTATCTTTTTCAAATTATTCTTCGTTTGCATCCATATTCTCAGTTTGCTTAGAGATTTCCTTGTTCAACATTTCTTCATTCGATATTACACATTTTTCAACAAGATCTAATTCCTCTACATTTAAGTCCTCATCTATTTTAAAAGTTTTGATTAGAATAACCTTAAAATGTTTAAATTGAAGCTCTTTAAAATTCTTCTTAACCCCACTGAAAATATTTAGTTTTAATTTTTGATCACCCAAGCTAATTCCATCCAACCATTTCTACAACTTTTGCAAGCATCTAAAAATGGTCTTCCAAAAATTATTATAGCTTGATCTTGAGTTATACTTGAAGCTTTTGTTTCCATTATAGTAAAATCAATAGGGTAGACAAACTCCATAACCCTTACCAAAATGTTTTCCACTTTTTCTAAAGGTATTGTTATGGATTTATTTGCTAGCTGAATCACTGTTCTCGTAGGTTTGATATTATCCAATTTTAACTTCTCATAAATGGAACTAGGCATGACATTAATTCCAACTCCTAAGTCTATTAACACTGTATTAAAATAATAATCCCCTATATAGCAGGAAATAACAGGAGTTCTTAGATCATTTAATTTTTCAAGTAGAGGATTAATTAACATGGAGCTTACCTCTTTAGCTAAAAATGCCTTTTTTAAGATTTTCTCAAAGAGTTTTAGGATATTTGGCATAAGAAGGAACTTGTCTAATAATTTCCAATAATGGTATATTGACTTTAACTTGTTCAAATATTTTACTGATTTGTTCCATTTCTTGATCCTTAACATTTCTCATCCTATGTGGAAATGGAAAGTGATTTTCGTTTGTTAACTTATCTTCATTTATAACATTTTCTTTTCGATTTCATTACTATTTTTAGATTCTTTACTATTTTGAGATTTTGTATTATCCTCTAACTCAACATCAGCCTTGTCTTCTAGACTATAATTTCCTCTTTCTTTGTAAAATTTTCATTAATTTGTTCTTCTTTATCATCCTCTTTTAGACCTTCATAAGTGACACCAGATCTTAATATTATACTTGCATCTTTTGATTCTTCTTTTGATACATTGTCTGTTACAGGAGCATTAAAATCTTCTTCTGAGTTAAGGGTGGCTAACACCTTAGATGACTCTTCTATATTTTGGGAAATAGGGTCGTTCATAACCTCAGATGGTCCAACTGAATAGTCCCTTACCAAATAATCAAGTAATTCATACCCTTCCCAGATTTGATTTTTTTCCTTAGAATTTTTAGCTTCTGCAGCTCTATAGAACTGATTTCGTATGAATGTTGCACAAGTATCTATAGGTTACTACTAGAAACTTTCATCTTGTTTAGATAAATTAGAGTTCTTTATAAATAAGTCAATGGATCTTTGAATTTCATCTAACTTTTCCATATGATTAAATGCGGTTAAATCATTATATTGACTTTCTTCCATTACCTCAAATGGTTGTATATTCTTCTCTATATATGAAATGTTTTCTAATTTCCATTTGAGTTCACCCAATTAAAATCATTGTCTTCGTATTCATTATACATTTCACTGTCTTTCGTTTTCTTTATTGATTCATCATATCTATTCAGCAATTTTTAGAATTCTTGTGATATTCTTTGCTTAATATAATTTTGATTGATTCTAGTATTAATTAGTAAATTATCTCTAAGATTTGATATACCTGTATTAGTACTTTGAACACTCTAATCATCTTGTAAGATTGATCAATTTGAATAATTTTCAGTTTGTAATTCGTTCAGTCTGTTATACTCTTCAGTATTTCGTATTGTTTCATCTAGTTTATCCATTAATTGCTAGATTTGTAGTGATATATTTGATTGGTAATTTTGATTTTCATTCATATGATTATACTTTGAATAATAATTCTGCATTCCTAAATTGTCATTACAGTCCCACAAATTAGAATTGTCATTCTAGTTATAATTATTTTGAGAATTAACATTAAGTCCTTCTAAATCATGTTGTGAAGAGTAGTCATTAAACTCCATAGGTAAATAATCTCTTCTAGCATAATTAGAATAATTATAATCCTCATAACTAGTCCCTAGAACAATCCCAAAATCACCCCTATACGAATTATATGAGTCCATTATGTAATTCAGAATTTAAATACAAGACTCTACTTTAGAATAGCAATAAGACTATGAAATAGAATTTAACAGCAACAATGCACATAAATCATATTGCAACCCTAGCTAACACCAAAATAGCAAAAAGTAACACCAATTGCAGGAAATTAAGCAATCCTCGGCAACGGCGCCAAAAACTTGTTTCATTACTGACACAACACTTGTAATTCAATTCTTATATAAATTGTGTGTGCGAAATATTTTAATTCACCACAAGTGCACAGGTTTAGATGTAATTAGTGTGTAAGTATGAGTTTGTCTACAGGGATTAGTTTTTGCTTAGTGTTTAGTTGAATTGGTGACTTCAATTAAGTGAAACAATTGATTAAATATCTTATAAGCAATGTCACGGTTGCCTTGTTCCAATTAACAGCTAGGATGGTCTTTAAATACCAATTGTGTTACACTTTCTAGAGGATTTTACTTCCAAATATTTAATTCTTCTTAAGCTTTAACATTATACACCTCAATTTGCATAAAATTTAACGTTCTGCACAAAAGAAGCACTTAACCATCGAGGTAGCTCATGAGTAAATGTCTCTGTCCTCAAACTTACCCAAGGGTTGTGTGATAATTGTGAGTTTCAGATGTAAAAACAGCACGATTCAAATTAGCTGAAACTTCTATGATTTGAATGATTATATTTTTGGTCTTTTTATATATTTCAAAACACAACACACAATACAATGCAAGAAACACAATACAATACAAGCAACTTGTAAAAGTAAGAATGCAACATTCAACATTACAACAAATATAAAAACATAGTCTAATTACCATAACTAAGTTGATAGTGTGTGATTGTAGATTTGAGTGTAGTTGTAAAAATGTAAAGTAAAATAAAGAAAATAAAAATGAAGAGAACACCTAATGCTTCACTGTAATTTCTCCCTTTGAAACTTGCTTAGGTTGGGAACTTCTCTTTGTCTTTACTTCCGGTCCACCAGGTCATCAATCTGGCAGGCCTTGCAGTGATATTTTGGGGCGTCAATATACAATTACACCAAGGAACAAAGGAGGAAGTAGCTGGCATCGAGAATCTCTCCTTCAAGGATATGCTCAGGTTAAGAAAAGAATAGCAAATAGTTGGAGAAGAGGAGGTCGTCAATCTCCTCTCGAAAGAGATGAGTGAGTGGAGGATGGAAGATGGAGAAGATGGAAAATACTTTGTAAATGGTGGATGAAGGAAGAAGAGGGGGGTTTAATTTCAAAGCTACGGGACTATTTTATAGGTGGGAGGATTGGTAGTTTATGAGTTGGCAATTAACAAGGGTGTGGTGCACGTCCGGACATGTAAGATCATCCCATGCAATCCACTACTTCAGCCTGTCCGTCCACATTCTTCATAGTTGAGCTGCAACTAAATTAATATTTAAATTTGCTTTGTTATGTAATTCCTGTAGTTACTTATTGAATTTCCCTACAAATACTTAAGAAATACCTTTCGTGAAACGAATCATATTATAGGAGAAATAATTCATAACATTTAGATCTTAACTATAATTGCAATTGCTTTAATATCAATGAAATTCATTGCATAGAACAAACAGGGTACAGATCCGAGGGTAAACTAGTTTACCCTCGTGTAAGTTCATGGGTAAACCCTTAATGCTCACAGTATGGTCCGAGGGTAAACAACTTAACCCATGGATAAGTTCGTAACACTCGGACTTACATTTAAGCATAAATCACAAGTTTTTTTCTGTATATTAATCGTTCTATTAGCAACTTAAAGAGTCAAATGTCAATCATTCATTCCTTTCTCAATAGGTAATAAACATAAACATAATTAACAACTCAAAACTTAATTCATGCATCATTAAAGTGAATAATCGTGCATATTGCTTAAAAGTATAGTTAACCTTGTAATTGTCATAATTCAATGCAGAATGCAAATAAAAATCATTAAAACACATGAATTAATTATCAATAAAATGGACACTTTTGAGTCTAAACAGGGGCCAGATGGGTGGTAACCAATAGTGCCCCACCTAGCAGTAGCTGTGACAATAGTGCCAACCCCTCGCATAGGTGTAGCAACCGTGCGTCACAAAGTACACGCCACTCTCGGAGCCATTAAGCCAGGTATTCTGCAGGGCATAGACGTTGCTCACACTTCCCCCTGTTAGGCCACCCTCAGCCATTCTTTCGCACTGGTATAACTCACAGCAGTACTACGAGTACCACCAATCTGCTGGCCGTGCAATCAACCACTGTAGGACCTTAAGGCAGGCCATCCAATGCCTCATTGACTCAGGAACCATCGAGCTTCAATAGCTTCCCACATCTCCAAAGCTGAGTCGACAGACCTTCCCGAACCATGGGGAGAACTCACAAGTGAACACCATCCTCCCAGATTCAAGGAAAAGGAGGCGGCATTTGCTTGAAGATTCTTAGCCTATGTAGCTAGCGTCTGCGTTATCAACCAGATGAGGATAGGGGACAAGGTGGTTCCTCCCCTCTACATGATCACTGGAAGCTGGACTCACTTGGTTGAACTCGGTTGACCTCATCCGGTTGACCTCAGCGAGCCATACGAGGAGGTAACCCTCATTGTCAAGGGTGTTGGTCATCGGGATAGCTATCTCAACTTGACCTAAGGCGATCCTGCACTCACCGGCCACCCCAGTCCGAGCGGCCATCCCTGTGGCGCCCCTGGCCCCCAAGGTTTGGGTGGCCAATCTCCCTCCACCGATCAGCGCTCTAGCCAGGGCGATCGCCTTAGTAGTCGTGGCCCTGACACCACTCCAAGCACATTCGGCAGGCCAGCCGTTCTCATTGTTGACAGCATTGGTCACTCCAGCCTCATGCACCTTCAAGCAATGCAAGGTCAAGAAGGCGGTCTTGTCTTGGCTCCACCCCCACTCCAACGACAACCCCCCACATGCACAGCAATCACAAGGTCCAGCCAGGTCAATCAACCAAAATATTTGAACAAGTTAAAGTCAATATACCATTATTGGAAATTATTAGACAAGTTCCTTCTTATGCCAAATATCTTAAAACGCTATGTACCAAGAATAGAAGGAAGAAAATCTTAAAAAAAGCATTTTTAGCTAAAGAGGTAAGCTCCATGTTAATTAATCCTATACCTGAAAAATTAAACTATCTAGGAGCTCCTGTTATTTCCTGCTATATAGGGGATTGTTATTTTAATACAGTGTTACTAGACTTAGGGGCTGGAATTAATGTCATGTTTATGAGAAGTTAAAATTGGATAATATCAAACTTACAAGAACAGTGATTCAGCTAGCAAATAAATCCATAAGTGTACCTTTAGGAAAAGTGGAAAATATTTAGGTAAGGGTTATGGAGTTTGTCTACCCTATTGATTTTACTGTAATGGAAACAAAAGCTTCATGTATAACTCAAGATCAAGCTATAATAATTTTGGGAAGACCATTTTTAGCTACAGTCAGTGCATGCATAAGTTGTAGAAATGGTTAGATGGAATTAGCTTGGGGTGATCAAAAATTAAAATTGAATATTTTCAGTGGGGTTAAGAAGAATTTTAAAGAGCTTCAATTTAAACATTTTAAGGTTAATCTAATCGAAACTTTTAAAATAAATGAAGACTTAAATGTAGAGGAATTAGATCATGTTGAAAAATGTGTAATATCGAATGAAGAAATGTTGAAAGAGGAAATCTCTAAGCAAATTGAGGAAATGGATGCAAACAAAGAACAATTTGAGAAAGATAAAGAATCATTAACTTCAGAATACCTGGTGCTTGAGCTGAAACCACTTCCAGAAAATTTAAAGTATGTATTTTTGGAGAACAATGAGAATCTACCAGTCATTTTTTTCTTCTGCTTGACTATGCATTAGGTGCAGTTTTGGGTCAAAAATTGGACAAATTACCAAGAGTAATATATTATGCTAGTAAGACATTGAATGAAATACAAATCAATTACAATGTAACTAAAAAAGAATTTCTAGTAGTGGTTTTTGCCTTAGAAAAGTTTAGGTCTTATTTGATAGGCAATCATACTATCATTTACACTGATCACTCAGCACTTAAATATTTGTTAGTTAAAAAAGATGCTAAACCAAGGCTTATAAGATGTATTTTGCTATTGCAAGAGTTTAACTTGGAAATTAAGGATAAGAAAGGTTGTGAAAACACTGTGGCAGATCACATGTCAAGATTAGATGCTTCATTCCTACCTAATCCACCAATAGATGATACATTTCTAGATGAGCAATTGTTTATGCTAAATCCCTACCCATGGTATGCTGATATAGTTAATTATTTGGCTACGAGTTTAGTACCTTATGATTGGTGCAATTTAGATAAAAAAATGTTCTTTTCAAGGGTTAAATATTTCTTTTGGGATGATCCTTACCTATTTAAGCAATGCCCTGACTAGATTGTAAGGAGATGTATCCCAGAGGCTGAAACTCAATTAATGTTGTCATTTTGTCATGATCAACCTGTTGGAGGACATTTTGGAGCTAAAAAGACTTCTTTAAAAGTGCTCCATAGTGGCCTATATTGGCCAACATTATTTAAAGATGCATACGAATATTGTAAAAAACGTGCTCAATGCCAAAATGTAGGAAGAATTAAAAAACGAAATATGATGCCATTAAATCCTATCCAAGAAGTAGAAGTTTTTGATGTCGAGGGTATAGATTTCAAGGGACCTTTTCCAAATTCAAATGGTTTTGTTTATATCCTCCTAGTAGTAGAATATGTTACCAAGTGGATAGAGTCAATTCCTACTAAAACTAATGACTCTATAATAGTGATGAGATTTTTAAAATCCAACATAATATCTCGATTTGGTATTCCAAGAGCAATTATCAGTGATGGGGAACTCATTTTTGTAACAAAAACTTTGAAAAGTTATTGAAAAGATACGGTGTTACATAGTTTAGCTACCCCTTACCATCCTCAAACCAGTGGACAAGCAAATTAAAGGAATCTTAGAAAAAGTAGTAAACACCACTAGAAGAGACTGGTCTATTAAGCTAGATGATTCTCTTTGGGCATATAGAACAACTTATAAAACAATATTAAGGACAACTCCAAATAAATTAGTATATGCAAGGCTTGTCATTTACATGTGGAATTAGAGCATACAGCATTATGAGCACTTAAGCATCTAAACTTAAGTATAAAAATAGCAGGTAGTAATAGACAAATGCAGTTAGTAGAATTAGAAGAATTAAGAAACATGACCTATTAAAGTTCAAAAATAGCTAAAGAAAGGATGAAAACATGGCATAATAAAAGAATTCTACACAGAATATTTGAAAAAAGGCAAGAAGTTTTATTATATAATTCATGACTACACTCTTTTCTAGGGAAATTGAAATCTAGATGAACTAGTCCATTTGTTGTTGAATATGTTTATTATCCTTATCGAGTAGTTGATTTGGAAGATCCACAAAGTCATGAAATTTTTAAAGTTAATGGTCAAAGATTAAAATATTTTCTAAAATTTTTAGAGAGAGAGGTAGAGTTCATAGTGTTAGAAGGAGAGTGAATATATATAATATATATATATAATAATAATAATACAAATATATGTATATAAATATATAAAAATATATAAATATACAAAAATTATAAGAATATAATCATAAGAATATAATGTTCTAAAAAAGAGTTTAATTCGAACCGTTATTGCTTTTTACATTGAGTTGCTTTGTGGGTTAACTTGTTTATCCACGGAGTAAGTTTGAGGGTTATCTTGTTTACCTACGGAGTAAGTTCGAGGGTTATCCTGTTTACTCTCGAACTAGTTCGTAATGTTAAAATATTATAATAGTTGCTTCTTTGTGGGTTATCTAGTTTACCCATAGAGTAAGTTCGAGGGTTATCCTGTTTACCCTTGAACCAAACTTAGAAAGAAAAAAAAACACTAGGGGGATAAGCCACAGGTAAGTCTATGGGTTATCTAGTTTACCCATGTGTTAGTTTGAGGGTTATCCTGTTTACCCTCGAACCAAAAAAGAAAAAGAAAAGGAAAACTAAAAGATGTGGGGATAAGCCACGGGTAAGTCCGTGGGTTATCTAGTTTACCCACTGACTTATGCGAGGGTTATTCCCCTCTAAACCAAATACGACTCTTTTACTGAAAATGAAAAAATTTTAAAAATGAAAGGGTTACTGAAATTAAACAAGATTAATCATTTGAATGAATTTAGAAGAGTTATTTCATAATTCAAATGAGGTTAAAGGTAATTACAATTAAGTGAAAGTAATGACGAGGGTCAAAAATTTTGAACTGCAATTATTTAATTTATACGAGTGTACCAAGAATGTGTAAAAGAAAAAGGAAAAGTGTAAATTCTCTGAAATGGTTTAATTGAACAAGAGTTGCGTTAATCCATCAAAATATGAACTTGAAAATAAAATTTTCGAAAGGGATTAAAAATATTTCCACTTGTTAAAAATTGAATTATGTAGTTACACGCAAACTTAAAAAAGAAAACATACATAAATTGGAACTATAGACAGAGTACAACTATCTGAAATATCATTTCATTAAAAGAAAGTTTAAATATTACATCACAGGAGAGCTTTCTCTCCAATTGTATCAATTTTAAAATAAAAAAAAATACATTAGAAGGAAGATCAATCACTGCTGAGGGAATCTAGACAATAGTTCAGCAACTTCTGCTTTCAGAGCAGCTAGTTCATCTAACACAGTGTCCACCTTTTCTAATATAGAGGAGGTTGATCATCTCTGTTGGGATGTGGATGGTTCACTGTGCAACTGTGGTGTTGGTTGATCCTCTGTAAAGAATAGCTTTAAGTCTTTGGTAGTCAGTACCTACACTTCAATTTCTTTATAGCCCAATTTGATAGATTAGAGGAACTTGACACCAACTGGTAGATAAGATCACCATAGAATAACTTCTTTTCGATGCTTGTGATCTTGGAAATGAAAACTCTATACCAGTTCACCTGAATCTGCATATGTTGCAATTTTTACAAAGACGGACAATTCTACATAATGTCCAAATTTTTGATATATAGTTTTGATCAGGATTAATGCAATCATATGAGACTTCCCATTCATTTGCTTGAGCCTATTAAACAAATTAATTTGAGGGTTTATGGCCATACAGTTCTTCATATCCTACTCTGACCAATCTGCCATTGTAGATGATTCTAAAATCTCTACACCCTCATCTTTTAATCCTAGGCTCTCATATATATATTCAGGTGTCAAATAGATTCTCACATCAGTCACATTAGAGACAAGCACCTCATTCTCCTCATGCAGATTACTATAAAATGCAAGAACTAAATTTTCAACCTTGAAATTGTTACCTAACCTAGGGATGACTCTTAGTAGCCCTTGAAATTCTAGTAAATCCTTGATTTCATCCATGAAATCAAAGTCCATAGTTTGCTGAAAAGAATATCATAATCCCTAATCATCTGAAATTTAGCCCTAGCATCTCTAAAAATCACTAGATTAATGCCAAGTTGTTGAGCCTGTTCTACATGTGAGGGGGAGGATGGAGTTGATGCCTCTGCAGTAGCTAAATGTGGTTCTATTGGTGGAGAATAGATCATCAATGCTCTATCTTCTTCTCCACCAATGCTTGGTTGCTACTCGGTAGAAATCTCTGTCTACCCTAAATCCAGATCCCCTTGCATTGGACTTGAGGCTAGAGGATTGACAGTAGCTCCTTCCTCTTCCTCTTGTCCTTCCTTCTTTTCTTCTTCTTCCCTTTCAAGGGAAGTTGGCTCACACTATATAGAAAAAAGGGGGGGAAAACATATAAACACATGCAAACAAAACCAAAAAAATAAAATAAAAATGGAAACCTAAAATAGACTTGAAGGTAATATAGCTTAAATGATTACCTGACCCTCCTTTGAAGCAAACTGAATGGCTTCAAGGATGGTTTGATTGATCCCTTCACTGTCTTGGGGTTCCAAAAGTGGAACTACTGCTCCAACAATAGATCCTTCCTCCTGAATTTAGCAAAATCACATTTTGAATTACTAAAAAGGGAGAAATTGAAAGAAAAAAAAACAATAAATATTAAACTTAAAACCTTAAGTATACTTGCGTCTCCAATTAATGACCTGCTTCTTCAGCTTGAGAAACCTCCTGGTGGACTAGTGATTCAATGGGAGGAGGGTTGGCCACTCTGTATTGATGAAGTAACTCCCCTAGGGTGAGAGTTCATCATCACTACTCTCAGTTACCCCACCCTCCTGTCCAACCACTGGAATGTCTTCCTCTTCTGCTTGTTGTTGTTGTTGCTGTGGTGGTGGTGTTGGTACTTGCAGTGGTGGTTGTTATTGTTGTTGTTGTTCTTGTTCTTCATCTCCAGAATCTGTCTCTGTCCACTCCTCATTGCTCACAGGAAGTTGAGATGTTTCAACTACTCTCTCAACCTCTTGTGGCTCGAATGGACCTCCCATCATCTCACTAAATGCTTTGAAATCAGCCCCCCAGGGCTCTTCTTTCAACCTGACTTCAATTGCCTGCTGGAGTGCCTCAACTTCTACCATCTCCACAGCATCGGCAGCTTGCTCTGCAGTGTGCTGCCTCCACTCATACATGGCACATTGAGAGGCAATCTCAGCCACTTCTTGGCTTTCCTCGAGACAGAGGTAGGTCTGCATATAGAACTCATATTGTTCCCTCTCATCTCTACCCTCGAGAAGGCAGGCATATACATCATCCATAACCACTATATCTCTATTTAAGTCTTGGATGATGGAATACATAGCCTTGGTAAACCACAACTCAGCCTTGGTGCAAATAATGTGTTGATCCAAGACTTTCTTGGGCCTAATTGCACACTCATCCTGCCAAGCTTGTTGAGTGTAATCTTCAATAGTTTGTGCCACTGCATTAGGGAGAGTTACAAATTCCCTCTCAACCATACTTTGGAAGTGTTTCAACTGATATTTCAAATCATTCAAAATCTTCTCCTTGGTATGGTCTCTTTGCAAACTACCCTTATGCCACCTGAATGAGGATAACTCAAACTGGTCAAATTTAATCAACCTCATCCAATCTTTTGTGGACAATGACCTCTAAAGTCTTATTGTCTGCCATGGAGTACAAAAATAGGTACTAGTCTAGATCTTAATTGACCCATTGGTGGCTAAGCAAAATATCTCTCTATGGAACTAGAAAACACACTTCCTTTTCATCAAATCGTGTGCCAAACGATTATTAGGGCAAGCTAACTACTCCTGCCCTACCTGTCTCTCAACATGAGAGGCTACTTTCTCCTTGAGGAAGGTTGGCACTATGATGCCAGCCTCCCTACTCTGTTTCAAATAATCAGCAGTATCTTCCCTTACCATTTTCAACTCCTACTCCCTGATTGCAGCTTTGATCTTGTGTCGGCCCTCATTGTGCCACATTTTAGCATCTTAATCCACTCGTAGTTCGAAGCTAGAGCAAAGGGAGCTGAGGTGGAGGTGGAGGCCATGATGTATCATGGGAGGAAGAGTACTATGAATGTAGGTCATGAGAAAATGGCTTAATGCACGGGAGGGCTTTATTGATTTTTATAAGGATAATTAGATAATCAGATGATCAGATGGTAAGATCTGTAAATATTTAACAGTTTTTGGGTTTACCCACATGGTAGTCTAAGGGTAAACACCTTCACCCTTGAACTTAGTCCGAGGGTAAACTACAGTAGATAGGATCTTCAGAAATTTTATTATGCAGTCATTTTCAATCATATTAATACTCTCACATTATGCATTTACTTCATGATTATTAGATGTGTCGAGTTGAGCTTAAGTGCTAATTTAACGAAGTGTTTGGATTTAATGAATTTTAGTGAGTGATGGAGATCCTTGTAGACATCTTGTGTGAGATATTAAGCTATTTGCCAGTGACAGAAATTTGCAAACTAAGTTGTGTTAGCAAAAGTGTCAGAACATTCATTTCAAATCATTACTTTTGTTCCCGCCAAGCATGCAAAATGAGAAATGCAATCAGTGGAGTGATTTGGTATGACGCACGTTCAAGAAAATATTTGTACCATGGAATTGATTCTGAGTTAGGCATTCAACCTACATCATTGGAAGGAATTGAAAATATTTTAGGTTGTAATGGTGGACTAATTATTTACAGATATTCTGGAGAGCCATTTTCTAGCATATCCGATATTGGAATTAAGAACCCTACCACGAATGTAGAATTAATACTTCCAAACCCTAATAGAGATAAACTTGTGATGCATGATTCAAGTGCAATCTTGACATTTAAGGGTATTGTTAAAAGGATAATGCACAAATTATTTTGTTGGGATGAACCCCGAATGTGGACTGATTAGCAATACTTGTTGGTTTATCATTTTGATAAACACCAATGACAACCTGTTACAAGAGTTTACTCTGGGGGAAAACAAACAAACAACAGAAACCATGTGATTATCAAAGGAGTTATTTACTTGGTAACAAATTGTACCCTTACATTTATTAATGAGATTAATATCATTGCCATCAATATTGAAGACGAATCAGTAAGGCTTTTACCTGTTCCATGCCCTATGGGAGCACTGTCAAGTTCATTCTATGATTTAATCGAGTTGGCTATATTGGGAGGAATCAATAGAGAACCTCAATCGCTAAGTCTAATTAGATGGTGCGATGATGATATGAAATTCGAAATTTGGAAAGTGCAGGACATTGAAAATTGGGAATGGAGTTGAGTCTACATTGAATTGCAATTGGAAAATCTGGGAACTACTAACATTCCTTTTGTAGGAAAAATCAAGGGTTTCTGTTTCATCAATGGCTCTTATCTATTATGCTTGGGATGATCTTTATTATTGAACTTATTCATCAATTATCTTTGCTTGCTTCTGCAGTGTGGTTTCACGAGTTAATTCCCTATGCAAATACTTTGCAACACTATGTGTAATATTTCCTATTTACCCATGTGTTAGTTTGAGGGTAAACTAGTTTACCCACGAACCTAGTTATGGGTTATTTCAAAATTCTCCTCTATTGAACACATGTGCAATGTTTTTATTTCCTTTGGAACATCTTTGTTGTATCATGCTCAAAATCTATATGATTGTGGTTGTTTCATTACATATTTTTAAGAAATTTGAAATGTTATATCATTTACTACAGTTGTGGTATTGTTGTAAATAGATGTACCTGTCGAATGACAACATGAGATGGCAACTAAAACTTATCTAATGACGGTACACATGTAAACCTTCTTTTACATTTAAATGTTATATGTCAGGTTGGTTTAGGGATTCATCTCATAAGTTAGTCAAAACACCTCTAAGAAGAACAATTATGGCTGCCTCGTAGCATGATCAACCTATTGAACAAACAATAGGTAGTATGTTTTACCCTAATTTAATGGATGAACCTTCCTGTATCACACTACCTGAATGCCCTAATGACAGATTTGAATTAAATTCTAATTACATCAACCAATTACCAAAATTTCATGGATTCGAAAAAGAAGATGCTTATTGGTTCTTAAAAGAATTTAATGAAGTTTGTAATATGATGAAAGTACCAAACATGACTATTGATGCAATTAAGCTGAGGTATATGCCTTTTGCTTTAAAAGACAGTGCAAAAAGATGGTTATACAGTTTACAACTAAATTCAATCATCACATGGAATCAATTCTATTTTGAATTTCTAGGAAAATACTATCCAATGCATGTCACAATTAAAAGGAAAAATGAAATTTTAAATTGTAGACAAAAACCAGGAGAACCTTTCTAGAAATATTTTGCAAGGTTTCGAGATCTCCTAGCTCAATGCCCACATCGTGGAGTAGAGAGAGTGACCCAAATCTGAACTATTTATGAAGGGATTGATTATCACACCAAGACACTCTTAGAATCTTTGAGTCAAAATGGATTCTTGAACTAAGGAATAGAAAATGCTTGGAAATTTTTAGAAGATCTAGCCAAAAGAACTGCCCAATGGGAGAGTGCTGCTAAAGTAAGTCAAGAACAAATTCCTACCCCTAGAGGAGTTCATGTTGTTGAACCACATATTGCTTTAGAGGCTAAGATGGCAAGCTTGATACATAAAATTGATGAATTACAGCTTAAACAAAAGATTGAGCTTACCATGCCTAAATGTACAAGTTGTTTTGCCATAGGTCATGTTGTAGAAGACTGCCCTATCTTAAATGACTCTAAAGATGTTAATGCTTTATTCTGTAATCAATGTAATAACTCAAATTTTAATCCTACTTATAATCCTACGTGGAGGAACCATCCTAATTTTTCATGAAAAATTCCAAGCCAACAACCACCTCAATCTATAGGACAACCTTTTATTGAACAAAATGCAATGAAGAATAGTTCTTTAAATGTAAATCATAATCAATCTATTCATGATCAAACTTTTGAGAAACAAATATCAAACTTACTGTAAAAAGTAGATTCAACATTAAAATCAAATCCCCAAATTGTAGCACATGATCAAGCTATTAAAAGAATTAAAACACAATTGAACCAAATATCGAACTCACTGAACTTAAGAAACAAAGGTGCTCTTCCAAGCCAATCTTTACAGAATCCCTGTGTACTTGATGGGCATACAGCTCATGGATGGGATGTGCAACACTACTCGACTTAAGCTAATG
>JAMKPZ010004134.1:0-19128 GCA_024699675.1 Amphibolis antarctica
AGAAATTATTTTAGTATTATTGTTTTTTTTACCGTTTCTTGCTTGGATTATTGACTTGCTTATTTTCTATTAATTATTTATGCTTAGCTCCATGTGGATTCAACTCGTACTCGCATTGCTTAATACAATGGGCACCGTGCGCTTGCAGTTATAAATTTAAAATTTGGGATTTCTATTGTAGTCATTTAACACAAGTAAAATGACAACAATCAGAAAATACTGTACACCTACCGATAGCCACATGGATAGACTCGGCTGCCGAGACTTGCAACTACCTGCGACCTAACTTTGGCTGCACCTGACCTTCAGCTGACTGCCGCTGGAGCGACCCGGCTGTCGGCCCTCTTGGGCTGGCTGTCGCTTGACCAGCCAGGTCAAGCTACCACTCTGCTGATCTTCGGCTCCTGCCCTTTCATAGCTATACGCTAGTCCGTAGACTTATCTTTGTATACTTATGGCCATAAACTTAAGCCGTAGACTTAAGACCATAAGGTTAAGGTCCCGCGCACAAGCTCCTGATCCTCTGCATGACTGGATCCCCGATACGCAGCTGCCTCCTTGTGAACCCAGCTTCCTCCTGCTCTCTAGTAGAAGCCTGTCGTCACCTTGCAGCCTTGACACTTTGGCACCTGGTTCCTTCTATGCGGCTGCTGGCTCGTGGACCTAGCTTCTGCCTGCTTTCTGTCGAAAGACCATCTCCACACCCAGCAGCCTCAACACAGGTTGTAGTGGGCTCAAACAAAGAGTTGTTTGGTGGTGGCATGCAATGCAAGAGTCCTATACGTACGCACTAAGGTGACATTTGTGTCCCTAATAGTTCTACTTTGAGTACCTCATAAGTGGTGTAAGTAGGCCACCAATCAAATGGTAGAAGAATAAAAAGTTTTGCTTCTAAATACCCAAAGGGCATTAAAGCAGTGGCATCTTAGGGCAGGATAGGCCATAGTACAATAGCTACCTCCAAGAAGAAGCCTCAAGTGGGGGGAGTACATGACTGATGTCTAGGACGAATGAATCACAACCCAAACGAGGCCATGTCTCCTCTCAAACTGAATAGGTAGACTTAGAGAGAGAAGATGCAATACATGAGATAACTAAAATGCATGAAAGATAATTTATTATCTTACATATTTTAGTTAAAGGCTTCTTGGAGAGGTTAGGTGAAACCTCTAGTTATTTAATCCTAATTGATTAATTATCTTGTTGTTTATAATTAACCAAAGGGATCAAGTAAAATGCCTTTTAGTAAATTAAGCCTTATAGCAAATAAGGAGTGAGCCATGGGCCCAACCCAACAAGCAATTCTCCATTAATAGAGAAAACTGATTAGGGCCTTAGGGCCCATGTTGTCGAAGGAGACTAGTCTCTCTTCCTGCGAAGGAAGGGGGATGTGGGCCTACAAAAGCCCAAACCTAAGTAGGATTTTCTTCATTTTTTGAAGAAAAAGGGATGGGCCTAAGGGGGCCTAATTCTAGCACCTTAGATTACCTAACAAAGAGTTGGAAAATTCTACAATTTTGGCATAGATTTTCCTTAGTGGAGTTGCCCATTTTCTGTAACGTGATTTAAGTCATTGCAAGGCCTCAAATATGTAGGTTCGGCAAGCTCGAAAATTGAGGTGTCTAAGAAGTCTAAGTGTGATTACTTAGTGGATGGATTTTCTTGTAACTTGGTTAGAAATTTTGATGGTTTTTGATGAAATATCTACTGCATTTGCATGAATGTTCTTAAGAAAAATGCTTCATTGAACTAGTTGATTTTGATTGAATGGATTTTCCTCTAGTAGAACTTTCGTTGGTGTTTAGCTCTTTCATTTAGTTACTTTTACGTCAACATATTTTCTTATAGTTTGAGATGAAACTTCTATTAATCATTAACTCTTTCATTTTCTATCACTTCTACATTAACAGATTTACCTATAATATGGATAGAACTTTTGTTGATACTTTTCTGTAATCTAGAATAAAACTTCCATTAAGACTTCAACTTCCTAACGTTCATCTTTTATGACTTCTTCAATGTTTCACACAACTCATTTATGCAATATTAAATGTTTAGACCACTAAAACACATGCAATGAAAGATTTTATAGGTAACAATCATTAAAAAAATAATTCTAATAATATCACTAAAAAGTATTTTCCTAAATTATAAAATTTATTTAAAATTTTAAAATCTTAAATTCAAATATCAAATATTTATATCTCATGTAAATTCATAACTGCAACGTTAACGCACTCGTTGGAAGAAATAGGGTCCGATTCAAACACCGGAAGCGCAACTCCTCAAGATCACAGTCCTGAGCCGTGACAGCCTCGATCTCTTGGCGGCGCCGACAGACGACGGTGAGTCGAGGATCGCCGTCTTCCCCTGCCTGGGAGACACAAGCCCGGCGAGCAGAGCAGCGTTCTCCTGCGCCGCCTCTCTCAGCCTCCTCCGAAGAACCCCGTTCTCCTCCACCAGCCGGTGTACCCGCGCCTGCAGCTCCCTCTTCGCCTCCCGCTTCTCCTGGTTCCTCCTCGCCAGCTCGCCCACCGTTCTCTCCACCTCCCTCGACAGCTCCTCCGGTGCAGCGGCTCGCGCCCCGTCCACGTCCGGGAGCTCGGCGCTGGAGTCCGGCGTCGACGACGGCGTCTTGTTGGTGGCGCTCTTGAAGCTGCTCCCCGGATGCGAGAGGGACGACCCAGATTGCGTCGACCGGATACTAAGGTGGGTGCAGTAGTCAGCCAGGATGTGGTACGACCGCCGGAACTCTTCCACCATCTCCAGCAGCTCCGGTCTCTTCTGGTGGTACGTCTCGGCGGCGTCGTCGTCCGGGTTCATGATGGCCTGCATTCCTTTTGTGGTCTTCTCCATCTCTGCAAATACAGAACAAGGTGTGTACAGTGTACTTACATGACCAGATCTGTTCTTTATCAGCAGATCGACTGTAAAAGGGACCTCTGATAAGATTTCAAGATTTCAAGATTTCTTAATTGCAAACCCTTGAAAGATCCGAGGGAAATGAAACATATCTGATCGGAATAGACAGTTCAGATCATTGATATTCAGCAGAGATGGAATTGACAAAGCAATGCAAGGCATATCACATCCGTGTGATGAGTAATAGACAGTTCAGATCATTCTGTGATTAATTTGTTGGATTGAAATAACGAAAAGAGTGTATTGAGAAATGAAAATATTATTCGTGATTCTGAAAATTAAGATGAATAACAAGTAAATGAAACCTAAGCCTATTATGTGTGTTTTCTTTGCATGGTGGGTGGCATGAACTAAAAGCTCAGGAAAGGTGAAAGGTCCATAGATGGCGATATATAATGCGGTATCAAAGTTACCACCACTACATGATATGAATTGATGTACCATATCTTATTTCACTACATTGGTGACAGACTAATGGGTACCATCTCTGGAACAGAAGAAGCAGAATGGAAGAGAGAACAGAAAACAGATGCAGAAGGAGAGAGAAGGGCGCGACCTGAAAGCGCGGAGCGAAGCCACTGGTTGTGGTTGTGAGCTTGGATACACCAAGAGCACGGAGTCTCGCAGTTGCTGTGAGATTCATCACCCATGTCGACAACCCACATCAGGATCCCGCGATCCCACGGGGGATGAAGATCGAGGAGCACCAAAACAGAGGAGGAGGAGGAGGAGGAGGAGAAGGAGACGTCAAAGGCATGTTCCTCAAATCAAGCCTTCGCGGAGAAAGAAACATTTCGCTTGGATTTGCTAATTATTTTTCCTTCCTACCGTCTGTTGCCTCTGCCAATTTGAAAATTTGTCTTACCTTTTCTGTGATTTTAATACACATCTTTCTTTTGAAAATTCCCATCATATCAATAAACCTAATTTTTTTTTCTTTATATATGTTAAACATACATAACAACAGAAAAACAAGGAAGAGATGATTAAGGTTTTATTGGATAAAGTTAATAAGTTGGTGAATTTGAAGTTTATTTTTAAAAAAAGTTAACGTAATTTTTAAAATAATTTTTTTTTATTTTTCTCTCTATTAGGAATTTTTTTATTTTTTTATATTATTGATTAAAAAATATATTTTGTACGATAAAAATATTTATATTATTAATTAATATACACTGCTCGTGAATACATTAGAGAGAAAGTAACATCCAAAATATGTTTGGTAACTTTTTTTTAACTATAATATTAACTTTGATAATTACAACTAATCGGTGTGTAAATCATTAACATTCCTTACGTACCATTTGGTCCTTCTCTCTGTGCAGTGACAAGTGACAGCCTTTTGTTGAAAAAGTGCAAAATATTTCATTTCATTTTTCTCCGAGCGTATGTGCAAGTGCCACCGAAAGGACCATTAGTTTATTCGATTCGCACAGATCGGTTCCCGTGGATCGAGAGCGCTTTGTTTGCCACATGGGGCCGCCATTACTTTCTCTTCAGATTTATAATAAATACAAATCTTGGGTTACTGGTGAGCGATTGGTTTGGTTCGATTTCCCGTCAACCTTGATCTGATGATTCTGAATCTAACATCTTTTTCTTTCGGAAATCGATAGGACTTGGGCACATGTAAAACCCATAATTTTACAATAATTTAATAAACTATGAATAATACTAATCTTAGAAAAATATAATGATATAAGATATGTTTATTCACGAGGTAAGATGAAACAAGGTGTGAATGAATATAATTTTAACAAACAAGACCATAGATTAAACAAGACTATCATCTGAAAATAAGATTTATAAATTTTTTTTTGCTATAAACAGTATAATAAAAATAATTCTTTTTCACAAAAGGAAAAATAGAAAAAAAAATTTCTTACTTTGAAAACCGAATTAACCTAAACAAATTTAAACTTTTGACTTACTTACATGTAAACTTTGTCTAACAAAATCATAAATTATTTTTCTTCATGTATTTCCGTCCATCACCAAATACAAAAAGTGTCCGTTCTTCCCACTTGTTTGCCAAATGAAGAAAAACTTTGCCAGAAATCAACACATCAGTAGTCCTGTTGTTCACACAAAATACATTTTTTGGAAAAAAATTCTAAACAGCATTTTCGTCTAGATGCCTTTCTGCGTTGCAGTAAATAATTCTTTGACTATATTTGTTAACGAGGTAGAGTGGAATGTTTACTGTATACAGTTAATTATGTATAATAATTAAAGTAAAATAAGATAATATAATAGTTTCTTTTACTGTAGCAATTAAATGTAAAATTTTGATAATACCTTCACCTTTTTTTCCCAAAAAATGCGTCTCCCAACCCGCAAACCCGCACTGCCCTAGCCCCATTGCCGGTCTGCCCCTCCTCTCGCACCTGATCTGCCCCTCCTCCTGCGTGCGCCTCCTCCCACGCCTGATCCACCCCTCCTCCCGCATGCGCCTCCTCCTGCACCTGATCTGCCCCTCCTGTCGTAGTGATGATCTCCCGCACTCGATCCACCCCTCCTCCCGCCACGACCGGCCATAGGCTTGACCGTCTCCCCCGCGCCTTCGCCATTGTAACCGAGAAAGTTGCAAGAAGCCGAACCACCGAATCTGCCCCTCATCATGGACCCAAACAAGTAAGCATTTCATTACTTTTATGATCATTCAAAGAGAGTAATACTTGCATTTAAACTTGTGGGATTAGCTTCCAAAAATTTTTAAAAAAAAATTTCAATGAATATTGTAAATTTTCAGTAATAAATTGGTATTCTATTTTTTTAGTGAAGTTTGTAGATTTACTTGTGGTTTTTACGGTGAATATTGTAAATACATCATTTTTACTTTACCATTTTCATTTTATTTTTCTCACATGTAAATGTTAAAGTTTTTCGTAATTTTGTATTACAAATATTAGTGATGAATGTTTGTACTTTTATTTCAATGACCTAGATCTGATTATGTTTGTACTTTTACTTCTATCTAGTTACATTAAAAAAATTTAGTAAAATATTACATCTATTTGGTTGCTTTTTAAAGATAAATAGACCATATTTATTGCTGTTTATAGTCTCAGATTAGTTTTTTTCTAGGATTATCTCAGATTACTCTACTACTTTCATTTCATTAGTGATGAATGTTTGTAATTTTTTTCTAATTTTCTAGGTTTTTGGATAGTTATGGGGACTTTCTTAACCTAGATTTTAGTAATCCAATTCAGCTGATACTTCATTTTGAAACACAAATACTCCACCTGCTTAATTCAACGTATCCAACAAAGACTACAGTACATAATGTTGGATACACTAGTGGTGAAGTAGTGTCGAACATGTTAAATGGACATTAGAGAGTTTGTTTTGACACATGTTAAATGATGTCAGATACATTTAAGAGATTATGTTCCATTCTAAAAGAATATACTCTCCTAATTAATAGTCGTTGAGTGAGTGTTAAAGAACAAGTCAAAATATTTTTGGAAACATATGCACATAAAAGCAAAAATAGAATGATGCAGGTAGCATTCCAACACTTTGGACAAACAATTAGTAAATATATTCATAAAGTATTAGATGCTATAATAGCATAGATGTCTAATGTGATTCTACCAAAGGAATCATTAATAAACACACCACAATTCCTAAAAGATAATGAAAGGTTCATGTCATTCTTCCACAACGCGATTTGAGCTCTTGATGGAACCTACATTCACTATGTTGTCCCAAAATCCCAACATATTGCATATCGTTGTGGTTGAGATGCAAAGTGGACCACACAAAATGTACTAGGTGTTTGTGACTTCAACATAACTTCATTTTTGCATTAGCTAGGTGGAAGGGCTTTACACATGATTGTAGAGTTTTGAAGCATGCAATGTCAAATCCCCAATATCACTTCCCCTTTCTACCACCAGGTTCACTTTATTTACACATTACTTATTACATAAATACCAACTATCTTGTCGATTCTGCCTCATGTTATGCCTGAAAACGTACTTCACCTCTTCACTACTTGAGTTTTGTATAGGAAAATATTATCTTGTAGATTCTGGTTATTTGAACTTCAAAAGATTTCTTGCCCCATACAGAACAACAAGATACCATTTACCTGAATTTCAACAATCTCAACCAAAAGGTGCAAAAGAGAATTTTAACTACTTGCACTCATCTTTGAGAAATGTGATCGAGAGAACATTTGGAATTCTAAAGAAGAGATGGAATATACTGAACCTAATGCCACTATTTGATTATGATACTCAAGTGAAATTGGTACTTACTTGTATGACTCTGCGTAACTTTATCATTGAGTAACAATTAAATGTAAATTTCAATGCATTGGAGGAACAAGGAAGGACTGTGCACATTGAAGAACATCATAATTTAGAAGAATGTCGACCAGCTAGAATGTACAATGACAATGAGACGACGCATGTACGAGATACAATTAGAGATGAAATAATGAATATATGCGAGACATCATAACTTACATATTTTCATTTTCACTTTATGTATTATACGAATTGTGTTTTTAGCTTATCTTTTTAGTTCATGTTACAAATAGTTGAATGTTATATTTGTCGTTAAACAATTGTAGGATGTTACACAATTTTAATGAATTTATTGTGGAATGTGGGATACTGCACATTTTACATGAATTCTAGGATGTCGCATACTTTTTACCTATTTTCATTTTTAATGATTTGCTCTATAATCACATTTGAACAGTTCTGGATGAAACTACTCTTAGTATGTTGCTTACCTTTCTGAGGAACAAGGTACACATACTAGTACAGATATACCTATAGGTACAAGTTCAGCTACAAGAACAAAAGTTGGTGCACAGTCAAGTCAACCACCCCTTACATCTCAATGCACTAATTGAGACGACAATTTGGTATCAACTTTTATTGATATTTGTCTTGATGTTACTTCTATGGGTCACAAGCTAGGTGCTCATTTTAACAAGAAAGGTTATGATCAATTAGTTAAAGTATTTGAGGAACAAACACACATAAAGAGAATATGAATTCAACTTAAAAATAAGTTTGACAAGTTGAGAAAAGATTGACAGCTATGAAAAATACTATCAAACCAAACAGGTATTGGATGAGATTCAATTACAGAAACTTGGGATGGAGGAAGTGATGAATGGTAGGAGATGTTTAAATTGGTATGTACTTTTACATATGTTATTAACATGCAATATATTATGCTTTATTTTTTAATGTTTGTATTTTTCTTAGTGACATTTGAATATTGTGATAACAGCATAAACCACAATGTGAGAGGTTCTAGAAGAATGAATTGAAATTTGTCGATCGATTAGAAAGATTGTTTGAAGGTACGTGTGCCACAGGAGAGAAGTGTATGCTTTTAGGGCAAAGCCCCCTTAGGGTGTCGCAACGACGTGAAACACTTTATGGCAGCACTTCTGATTCATACGATCCTGCTGGTATATTTTATACGATAAATGAAATATGTGTTTCATAAAATGATTTTCACTATTTTGATATTTGAAATGTACTAACAATCACAAACTTTTCAGATGAACCACCATCAGGCCAATCGAATACCACTCCAACTAGCCGAGAGGGAGGACATTCACGTACGATGGAAGTGAATTCCCTGTCTAAGAGGACTAAAAGAGGGAGAGTAGATGCAAGAGATGACATTGCATGCATCTAGACAATTTTAACTAATGTACACAAGATGCAAACAACATCACTCCAATGTTGCATGGACTAAATGGAGGTGGATGGGATTGAGCCGAACTCTGAGTTATGGGTTTTTAGATTACTTATGTTTAGAAAAAAGGATCATACACAAACGTACCTATGCTTGCAACTACCCCAGTCATGCACTCCTTGGCTGAAGATGGCGAAGAATGGGTATGATAGATATAAGGTGATAAAAGGATTACTAGGAATAGAAAATCAGGACTCGTCTTCGGTGTTTCGGCCATGGAGGAAGTTGAAAACCAGTGAGATCGACCAGGAGAAAAATGAATAAACAAAAATAAAGGGGGGAAGCGTAATTTACATCATCCTCAGGCATCATGCTAAATAAATGAGAAAACACAGAAGGAGTCTCACCTCTAGGAATTAACATTTCGAGGTTCCAGTGGATACTTTCGGAACCGTTGATCTTCAACCAAAGGGGCCGCACGAGGACTCAGGACCAAGTCTAATCTCGGGGTGCTTACCTAGGCCACGATGCACAAGCTAGCATTCAGAGGTGGCACAAGGGGAGAAAGAAAAGGATACATAGGGGAATCCGCCAGCCTCGGTGGACTTCCACTTGCATAATAAAAGAGCAAAACAAAAATGTCCATGCAAGACTAGTCGCACAATTGGACAAGGGTGCTAGAGAAATGAAAACGACCAAAAAGAAGTGAGACACATCAAATGTGCCAGTTAAGTTTGGTCAGCATAAGGGCGGCAATCAGCTTCCTTGCCGGTCGGCCAACTAGAACCAATATATCCAAAGACCGGGTTCCATGTTTCATCCTGCAATGCGCAGACCCGTGCATTTAAACCGATGCATGTGAAAATAAGGTAAACAAAGCCAACTCGAAGAAAAAGATATCTACAGCGACCTTGAAAACATAAAAACAACATGCATGGTTCTAAGTAATGAGCGAGGCTTCACTCAGGCTAGGCGTTTGCTTGATACAGCAAGGAAAATATCCTTGCCTAAGGAAAATATTAAAAGGAAAATCCCCCCTATCCCGAGTAACGTACAAGTAGGGTAGGAAGGGAGGAGGGGATCTTGGGTGATCCCCAAGAAAAGGGAAAACTTCTCTGGTCGAAGCCATAGACGACCAGGTGAGACAGTGTTACTTAAAGTAAAAGAGTCGTCCCCCCTTTTCCTGCAAGTGGGAAAGGGGGAGGGGAAGACTAACCTGTAGGAAGGTTAGTCTGGAGTTCAAGTCGACGAGCCCTCATGCGCAGATGGTTGGCCACAGACGAACGTCGAAAGCTGGACAGAAAAGGTGCTCAATGTTAGGTACTATGACGCTTGAATACTCAAGCAGCCACAGCAAATCAAAGAGTCGAACCCCTCCCTAGTGGCAAGGGGAGGACTATTTATAGGCTAAGGTCGTGACGTTTCGCGAAGTTGGAACGCCAGGCATTGGAAGGCCAAGTGTCGCACGTGTTACGTTGGTTGGGCGACGATTGGACTCGTGACCTTTGAGATTATTGATACGGCACTCTGAGCTGGAATTCCACCTTTCTGGTCAGAATTCCACCTTATCTACCACAGAAGGTCCATGTTTGCTGGCTCATAGCAATCTCCAATGCATTCTGGAAACAATCGGTGCAACGTGGCAAAATTTTGCTCTATTTATCGAAATTTAGTTGCTTCTACCGTGAAAGTCCGAAGACTTGCACTAGTGCGGTCAGCTGCTAAGAGACTAACCTCGTGCAGTGAGTTTCCCAGTGTTCTTGAAATAACCGATGCAAAGGGGTGAAATTCCACTCTATTCATCGGAATTCCGTCATTTTTACCGCGAAAGACCGAAGATTTGTACTTATGCGGTCGATCGCTTGGAGATTGGTTTCACACTTCTAGGGGCACATCAAATGGCTGGCAGGGCCAGACATCCACCTTATGGGTTGAAAATCCGCCCGCTTACCACTAGGCCTCCGGTCTTTTCTTGAACTTGGTCTCTTAATCGTACTACTTCTAGAAGGTGCGTCAGAAGTGGCAAGGGCCACACTCGTACCACTAGAGAGTCACCAGTAGTGGCCGCTTTGGGTCTGGTGATCGGCTCGCTCTTGGATGGTTGAGTCGTAAAGTACCAAGTTTTATTCTACAGTTGGCCGTAACACTACGACCTTTACTTTATTGTTGGCCGTAACACTACGACCTTTACTTTACTGTTGGCCGTAACATTACGGCCCTTACTCTACGGTTAACCAAGAGTACAAAATGGAAGTGTCATAAAAAGGATGTTAGCAAAAATGGTACTTCCATGGAAGTGGACCAATGATGGCGAAGGTTCTGTCTAGGAGACGGAACCATCAACCTAGCAACAACTGTTCGAGGATTTGTTATATGCGAGATGACACAATCGACGTTAGACAGTTGAGCGAGAGACTTGGGGTGGAAGACTAAACGAAGCTTCCGCCCAAGAGGCCTGGCTTCAGGTTGATATTGCCAGAAGATGGCCCGAACTTCCGAGGTGGGCAAGTTGGTACTCCATAATACAACATTACTTGAATCCAAATAATGTGGGGCCAAATGCTTGGCCCTGACTCACCCTGATACCTACTGCTTACCCCCCCCCAAGGATTGGCTATAGTCTAAAAGTCGTAGCATTACGGTTGGCTGTAGACTAACGACCGTAGTGTTACGGTTGACCATAGACTAATGGCTGTAGTATTACGCTAACTTCCCAATATATTCAAACTTTTAATGCTAAAACGCCGAATACTATTTAAAGTACGTGCACAATACAAATCACGTGTCTCGTTAAAAAATCACATGCCCATGTTAAATATTTGAATATTGTTCATCAGTTTCCCAATTTTTCGGACTTGTAACATTAAAACTCTGATTTGTCGTTATGTGCGAACTTAAAACACCGATTGAACATTAAAAAAAAGAGTAAACCGTATACATTAAAAATTGCAATACACCACTTCACATGTCAATAATTGTCTTTTCAATATTTTTTATAATATATCAACCTTTATAAGTAAATCTTATGACCTTTACAAACAGAAGTTCTACAAATCCTCTCTTACGAAAAACGAAATTGGCACCGATCCCTTTTTTTTCGTGCATATAAAATATTGATTTACGGAACGTCCGTGCATATAAGGATGAGATTTACGGAACTATCGCCAATTAATGTGGGTGATTTTTGATTTTTAATTAATTAATATTGATTAAAAAAAGATGTAGAAAATGTTGGGATTTGTATGGAGTCTTACTGGATGGAGCATCAGGCGGAGAACCGATGGATGCAGGCGGAAATCGGTTGATGGGAGGCGATAGCTAGCACATGTGGTTGGATAGGATGCTGTGGAAAGGCAGAGACCATGGTACGACCAAATGACCGGACCACAGGATCAAAGGGACAGTTGACACATGTGGCCGAATGACCAACCGCAGGATCAAATGGGCAGCCAACACATGTGGCCAGATGACCGTGTCGCAGGATCAAAGGGGCAATTGACACAGGATTGGCCGTAGACTAAAGGCCATAGCATTACAATTAGCCATAGACTAATAGTCGTAGTGTTATGGCTAACTGTAGACTAATAGTTGTAATTTATTAAGTTATTCCTTTATTTTTCAGATATTAATTTATCTTAAAAAGGATGTTGATTAAATATTAAGTCATAAAATTAGTAAAATATTGGAACTTTTAGGCTTTTAACGCTAATTTCTCAATATATTCAAACTTTTAATGCTAAAACGCCAAGAGAGACTTACTAGATGTAAAGATTAATTTTAATAATTTTAATAAATATATTCTGATTTTTGATTTTTAATTAATTAATATTAATTAAAAAAGATGTAGAGATTGTTGGGGTTTGTGTGGAGCTTTACTGGATGGAACGTCAGGCAGAGAATCGATGCATACAGGTAGCAACCGACTGATGGGAGGCGACAGCCAACACATTTGACCGGGTAGGATGTTGTAGAGAGGCAAAGCTCGTGGTGCGGCCCAATTAGGGGCAACTAGCACATGTGGCCGGATGACTAACCGTAGGATCAAAGAAGCAACCGTCGATGGATTAGTCATAGACTAAAGGTCGTAACGTTATGACTGACCGTAGACTAATGACCATAGTGTTACGGTTGACCGTAGACTAATGACCATAGTGTTACGGTTGACCGTAGACTAATGACTAACTTCTCAATATATTCAAACTTTTAATACTAAAACGTTGAATACTATTCACAGTACGTGTACAATAAAAATCACGTGCCCATGTTAATAATTATCATTTCAATATTTTTTATAATATATTAACTTTTATGAGGAATAGTTATACAATTTAACTTTACGATTCAATTCGCCAAAGAGTAATTGCCGTAACGTTACGACTCCATACTCAGCTCTGACCTGATTCCTGATAAGTACACAACTACCGGCTTATTGGCCAGTACACGTCCTTGGTTGCCAACCTACTGATCGGTACACATCCCCGACTGTCAATTTCCTAGCTCTCCCTTGGGCAATAATTTTTCGATATATTTTTAAAAATGTTATTAAAAATAATATTGAAATTAATATTTTACCCAGTAAACAATAGAAGTAATTAGTTGATGCAAGTGAAAGTAAATTTGGAAATGATTGAACCATAATTGATGAACGTATTTTATCCATCATTTGTTATCAAAAATTGTGCAAAAACTAAAAATCTTACGCAAATAACTGCACCACATCTCATTAACAAACACAACCTTTGTATGATTTCAACAACAAAAAATGTCGAGTAAAAATTGCAAAATCTTTAATTTGCCAAAAAAATATTCATTAATAATTAAATCCCAAAAATAGTACTAAATATGACCTACCTAGACGATTATATAAATAATTGACCTTAAAGTAAATCATCAATTACAGGTCAAAAACATAGTCTTCCAATCCAAGAAGCATTCATCTGAAACAATTGACAAAGTTCAAATACAATGATTATGGAGGACTTAACAGGATTGGTTGCAGAATGAATATACATCAACAGGATCAGCTGGTCAAACCCAACTATAATAATTCCAAAGAGTACGCTGCAACCTAATAAATAGGGTATTATAATAATGATTCTATTTTTACAGGGATAATGTTAAAAACTCTACCATTACCCCAAAAGTGATGCCAAGTAAAACAAAAATGTCATAGGAATGACATTGCAATGTCGAGTTAAAATTGACCTGACTTACAATTCAAGTGTCATTTGTGTTTTAGGTCGATTTGAGGTCAATTTCCAGGTCCGTATACAAGGATCCTTTAAAAAATGTGAAAACATATATAAATACACTGCAGTATTTACAAATTTGAGATCATAAATCTGGGCTTCACGAGTATAAAAGAGAGACTGATGAAAAGTACCCAGTAAACTAGTTCTTTAGGAAGATCATTAACTTTTTTTCCAACTCAATCATTTAAACGAGAAAAAAGAAGAATGTCATGCCAATATTAATTAAGAGTTAAAAGACAATTTTTTCTGTGTGTATGCAATCAAAGAGATTTTATGCATGAAGAAGAATTGCATTACCATCAATTTGCAGTTACAATTTCTCCTCAAGCAGTGGCCACCAGCAGAATTAGCTTCAATCTCAAACAAGATGGTTAACTCAGAAGGGCATAAATCCACTCAAGGTCAGAAATATTTTAGACATGTAAACAAACCATCAAACACGGGCTACATAGTGCAGAACCTACGAGAGGAATAATCATAACATTTTGGAGAGATGTTACATATTACCATTGTGTGTGCATTAAAAATGACACTAAATTACATAATTTATAACACAAAAAAAGCAAAAAAAACTGAAAAACAGACTAAAAACAACTATAATAAAAATGCAACCAAACAAATCTTCCTTTTATTTCATATTTCCATAGCAAAAGGAAATCTGACATGTCAACTTTACAAAGTACAAACATTTAAGAAACTGGACATCATATGCACACCCATCATCCTCAATTATGTGATCATATGTTATTCATTTTGTAACGTCTAGAAGCACATGTAGACCTAAATGGCTTACATAGCAAGGAAGCATAGAAAACTGGAAAACTTAAAGAATTCCACCCCTCTATGGATATCATTCTTAAGATCTTGAACTCATGCTAACGGAACGAGACATGTGAAATGATAGTGTCATACCTCCTCCAGGTGCAATAGTTTCTACACCTGTCTCAGGACTGTATTTCTTCCTACATGCAGGGCAACGGCCATCAGCCTCCAAAATCCTCTTGTGGCAGAAGAGACAAAGACGAAAACCACACAAGCATGGAAGAAAGCTAGAGTCCGTAAGATCCAGATCCTCGTAGCATATAGGACATGATGATTGCTGGTTGAGAAGAGTCTTATCTGACCAATCCATTTTCCCAAGGCCATACTTACTCTCCATGTTTGGAAAAGTATTCTGTTTTGAAAGGCTAGGTAAAGTCCGAGGTCGAAATGCATCATCAGGCCTCCAAGCCCTTAGTGATGGAGGCCTTGGCTCTGGCTTTCTCAAGATGCCATGGTCACAAGAATCCTCTGATGGCTGACTGTGTAGAGCATTTGCGTTGGGTGAAATAGGATTGACGTTCATCTCGGATTTTGGATGGTCCTGAGGCTGAGGACCATTGATAGTTAGGGAATCAGCAATGGCCTCCCAATCATCAAAGCTTCCATCCCCTCCCCCTCCACTCTCTTCTTCTACATCATCATCATCATCCACTTTGTCCTCAATAACAGCAATTGTGTACGACACTCTGCTGCTGCTACTGCTGCTGCTGCAACTGCTACCACTTTCTGCAATACAGTTCTTAATCGAGTAGCCTATCCCTGATGAGCTCGACATGGGGCTACTAAACAATGATTCTGTATCACTATCATGAAGGTCCTCTTGTCGAACACTATCTTCTTTCTTGGGTCTTATTTTGATGCTATCCCCCCAAGCAGCTTCCTGGTTCCCCATCGGAGTCTTAGAAACAGGATAAGGTGATGGAGGGTTCGTATCATCACTCCTGACCTTGCAAACCTTGTTTTTCACTGTAAAAAGAAAGATTAGCAAAATAAATTCCCATTTTTCAACTGAATCAAACAATAGAAATCCTAATATGGGTTCAATCCGATTTGAAATCAACTCTCCTCAAATCTGCTTGATTGATGAAGTTAGAGAACGATTGTTTGGATACAACGCTGAAATACATCGAAAATCACATCACCCAACCCAACAGTGCGAAGTAATAAAGACAAAAATGTTAATATTTTGGTTGTCTGGGGAAAATCCGAATGCAAACGTCGCAATCCATCCATACGCCCAGGTATCAAATATACGACGAAAAACAAACAACTGACGATACTCTCAGAGAAGGAAGAAAGAAACGAAAATGGAGGGAGGGGCATCATACGTACCCTGCGAAAGCCATTGCTCCCGCCTGGCGTCGAGCTTGCACTGCTTCAACCTCGCCGTCCTGTTGTTCTACACAAAGGACAACAAAGAAAAAAGTCAACGATCAATTCGCGAACACACCCGAAGGAATAATAAAACGGCACGTTGTCGGCCTTCAAGACACCCAAAGAGGCTCTTCCGCGTACCTTCTTCTTCTTGCCAACATCCTTGGAGATGATAGGAGCTGAAGCATTCACCATCCCGGCGTCGGACCCCATAATTGCCCACTTGCAAGATCCCGAATCGGATTTGGCGGACGCGGTAGAAGAATCGTAACCCTAGAAACCGAGAAACGGGGAACCAAACAGCCAAGAAAGGTCGAGAGTTCGAGGAAAAGGAAAGGATACAGAGGATTCGTTGTCGCCTTGTGGACGGTTAGAAAACGATAAAAAAGAAAATTACGGAAAAAAATAAATTATTAACGATATTTGTGTTAACAAGATAAAAATTTACTTTTTTAATTTTCTAACAAAATAAATCATAATTTCTTGATATCTAACGTTTCTTTTTAAAATACATAAGAAATCGACTTAATTTATTTAAGAGTCGTAACATTATGATCTTTAATATCTCTTTTCATAATGATTTTTAAAATTATTTTAATAATTTTATTTCTTATTAATTTTAAAATTCTCGTCATTTCATTTTTTATTATTGTTACAACACAAACCATAAAAAACGGACACTTTACATCTTCGTTTCTATTTAAGATATTTTTGGGAAAATTTTAGTTATTTATGCACATAATTTTTTTAATTTTTTTGTAATAATAATTTTATACTTAAATTTTGATAATAATTATAACAAATAATAACCCTACCACGTAGCATAAATCATTTTCTTTCAGTTATTTTTATTCGTGTAAATTTAAACATTTTCTTATAACTCTTGATAACGTGGCTTCAGCGGAAAATATTTCGGCTGCGTACGAGTTTTATAAATTTTAGGAGTGAAAAAAAAAAATTTAGAGTTATATTTATTAAATAAAAATATATATTAATTTTTGAATTATTTTCGTAAGTTAATAATAATTTGTATTGATTTATATTTATTTTAATATTTAAATAAAATATGTAAAATAGTTAAATTATATTTTTAAATATTGACATCATTGAAGATTATAATAAAAAAATTATATTAAGAAATCTTCGTAATATTATAACTAAGAGAATGATTTTTAGTTACGCTGTAACCAAACAACGTCTTATTTGATACGTTCAAACTTGTAACAAGTGAGTCAAGTAAAATAATATCGTAATTCTTTTTTTATCATATCATGAGATTATAATTTGAATTATGATTTCATTTAAGTTTAAAATGTGTACGAATTTTTATTGTACGAATGCACGTGTTTTACTATTTAATAAGAATAAATACTTTTATTATAGTTGTTGGAAGAAAAAAGTAAAAATATTTTATTATATCATGAATCTTTTCGAATTAAAATAACATAAACTTCTGCTTCACGTAATACATACACTTTGTTAAACAAAATATTTTCACTAATGATTAAGAGTGTATTAGAAGATAATTTTTTTTATCTTCAGAAGTTTAATAGAATTGAACTTAAAATTAATTTTATAAATAAAGTTAAAATTACATATTAATTTAAGTGATAAAAATTTATATGTTAAAATTTATATAATATTAATAATGTTAAAATTTAGAAAAAGTTAAAAATAAATAGAACTTAAGAATTTTAAAAACGAAGAAGAGATGTATCAAAAGATATATAACTCAAAAATGATATTTTTTATTTTTTATTTTACTTGGAGTAGTTGAGTTATGATTGATGATCTTAATTTTGTTGGATAATAAAATGTTTTAATTTTAATTACTATGGTTTCATTTGATTATAATTACCAAAAATTATTCTTACCGTTATAATGATATGAGAATTTTTTAATATAATTTTTTCATTTTTTATATTATAATTTTCCATCAATATTAACAAAATATAATCCTATTATTCTATACACTTTATTTAAATATTAAAATAAATACAAATATTATAAATATAAATAAATACGGTTATCTTGTAAAAACGACTTAAAAATTAATAAATTTTTTCTTATAAATACAATATAAAAAATTACTTTTTTAACTTTTAAAATAAAAAAACCTATACCAAACACAACCTATATTTTTAAGTCGAATTAATCTACTCATTTGCACATGATTTTTTTTTTTTTAAATGCATTCTGAGTCAAAAAATTCACACACCTGGGTGACGTGCATCGGAAATTCGGAATCTTCTCCTACAAGTCAGTTCAATCACAAGGCATTGCCGTCACAAAACGAAATGTTGAACTTTTTGGTTTTATTATTATTATATAAATATATTTGTTCTAAATTTATTAATGATATAAATTATATTTTTAACATAGATATTTGTAATGAAACAAATTATCATAACAATAACTATATGATTTCAGAACATTTTGAAAAAGATACGCACCTACCCTTTTTTTTCCTTCGGAGAACTGCCTATGGCCCGAAAAAAAAAGAAAAATCTTTCCCGTGACGGAAGAACCGAAAAATGTCCGGTCCAAGAGGCCCGAAACCATTTTCTCCAGTACACTCTCCCCCAAGACTTCCACAAAATTACAAAACTACCACATCCGCTCCAACAAACTTGGACCAGGACTCCAGGAGTCAATTCAACAGCGCGCAGCACAACGATGGCGTTTCCGTAATATCACAATGCAAGGGCATTTCCAACCGAACAGCTTGCACATCTATATATACCGTGCCGTCCCGTTTCTCCTCTCCTCCACTGGGCGAAAGGCAACAACGAGGGAAATCCCAAGCGGAGGCGGAACCACACAGCTTCCATTTGCCCTCCTCCGCCCTCCTTTTCCCGCCGAACCCTAGCCTAACATCCTCCGCAATGGCTTTGTCCGACGGATCTCGGAAGTCCCTGCTCCCGGCCTTCCTATACTCCTCGTCGTCCCCGACCCCTGCCCTCGAGACGGTCCTCAACACCAGAAAGGGTCTTGCCTTGTCGGCGCTGCCAAACGCAGGATCCAGGGCTTCCTCGTTCCCGATTGACGCCCCCAGCGAGAAGAAGATCGAGATGTACTCACC
>JAMKPZ010004135.1:0-15157 GCA_024699675.1 Amphibolis antarctica
AAGTTTTTTAATTAATTAAATAAATATCATGTCAACGTACAAGTATTTTGTCTTTTATTATCAACTGTATTTAAATTAACCTTACTTATTTTCATTTAAAATTTGAATTTATCAGGATGTTTTGACTTTTGTGTTTTTTTATAATAATAATAATAATAATTTTAACATTACGTGCACAAGAGGCACCTCTTTCCAAATTTTGTTTTTAATGTGGTGGGGCCTTCTTCACGTGGACCTCACCCATAAATTTAAAAGGAGCTGGATGGCATCTCGAGGCGACGACGCACCTCCAACATTATCTACCCCTATTAATATATATATATATATTATCGAAAAAAAAGTCGAAAAGTTAAGCCTACCGAACCCAAGCCCAGATAAGCCTGATCTATAGCTAGACCCATTTTGACAAGAGAATTTCTTTTTCTTAATTTCAGATTCGAATCTTATTACTTTAAGCCTTTTGTAAGTTACAAGGCAACGATTGAGGAGAACATAATTATGTCTTCTCTTACCATTTTTTGGTCCATCTCAAGCCTTTTTGGCAAGTCTAGTAATGCACAATCGGTGTGTTACAGGAAAATAACCTTAGAAATAAATAATTATTAAAAAAAGTTGAGTGAAAACATATTTCATGAATTTTTTTGTACACAAGTAAAATAATCCTTTTTATTAACAAAGTTGGGCTGAATTAAATTTGACAAAATAATTTTGCGTGCATCGTCCTACTAAACAAATGGAGAAGTCTTCAATAAATCATTTCAAAAATCCATTTCTCATTTTTCAACGATGTACTTTAAGAATTAACAACCACAAAGTTGAGACAATACCTTCTATAAAAAAAAATAATTCTCTATCAGTGAATAATCTATTTCAAAAATATGTTAAGAGTAAGTTTTGATCGATCTTGTATTACAAAATATTCCCTTGGTATCAAATAAGTAAAATAATATGTAAAAAATTCAAAACGGACCATGAGTTCAAACATCCACAATAGGTTTGATTGAAAAGGGCATGTAAGCAAACAAGTGTATGTATTTGTTATCCACTCACGTATTTGTATTCAAGCCTACTTTATATATATTGTATTGGATGTTGTACATATATATATATATATATATATTAAAGTACTTGATGCAAATCAAGCTTACTCGGTACAGTACTTACACACCAATCGTTGCTTATTTACTACGTACATACATACACTCGTCATGTAGGTGGTAGTACGGGAGATCTGCTCAACAACCGACGACGTCGTACATAGGTGCACCTGCTGACTACCAACACCACCTCCTGCAGTACCTACGGCGGTGGCAACGGTAGCAATGACCTTTTCGGTAGCACCAAGCTCTGCACACATAGGCCCAGCTGCAGCAGTGGTAGCGACGGTGGCACCAGCGTTTGCACCTTCCATGGAGCCAGCCTCCGCAACAGTACGTCTTGTCTCCATATTTGTTTTCACCAATTTCGTCTTCAATGACGTTGTTTACATCGACATCGTCTCCATCAACACCGTCTTTATCCAAGCCATACCCTGCACATAATAATATACATTACTTTAAGTAAATACAACAATACAAGCAATCAGCAACAACATTAAATATTTCGTACGTAACCTATGGTTTCACTTTCAACTTCTTCCTTTGCTTTGAGTGGTACATCAGAGACGATAAGCATAACAATAAGGAAGAGTACAGTAAACACAAAAATCGGCTTAAGAGCCATTGTCCTTCTCTACTTCTCGATCTCCTGCTTCTACGACGTTGAAGAAATATGTGGAAATGTTGATGGACATGAGAGCCACGATCATGCTCTCCATTTATAACTAAGTTGATGACATCCACCCAAATGTAATGACATAAGGAAAGACTTTTTTGTACTTCGATCTAATAAATAATTAAATAAATAAATTGATAGATAAATAAATAACGTGATATATTGTTTTATTCATACATACTTTTGATGCATCAAGTTTGATAAAGTAACTAATTCTTTCCCACCAAAAATTCCATGGCGTCTTATAAGAGATTGTTCATTAACTTTATTCTCTCAAAAGTAGAAAAAAATAATTTTTAGGTGCATAATTTTGTGATGAGAGGAGAAGAAAAATGAGCACAGAATGAGAATGTCATTATGAAAATAAGAGTACTCTTAAAAGTTATGAGTAGAAAAAAGTAAGTGATATCTAAGGTGTATGACAAATGAGTTATGCAAATTAGTCCTTTCCCACTTAGCTTGATGTAACAAGTGAGTTATTGCAATATATATATATATATGTTGAATGACTACATATCCCATGCAGAGAAAATAATTGAACTTGATTTTTGAAGATAATATTGTAGTGCTAGAGATTTCTCTTTTAAATTTTTACATTATTGTCGACGTGAGATTTTTTTTTTTTTACACAGATAATGATAATTTATGTATTTATCTGTTGAGAAATATGTAGGAGTTATGTATTTCAGTTGCATTTGAAACTTCTCAAGTGTTGATGACCAACTCTGCACCTTACAACTTCTTTGAAGAAGAATACCTCGTCTGCATTATGTCACTACATCTAGGTGTACACATCATATATAAGGAAGCACAACTACCGCATCACATAGGATAACCAAAGCTTATAATAAAATAGTTATCTACTTTTATTCTTTTTCACGTTGTAAATGAGAGATATAAATTTTTTTCCCATGAGTCAATGCAATCCAACATTTTAGGTAGTTTAGGCTCCTACCAAGGAGGGTTCTATTGTTTAAGTTTATAAATAGTTTAGGCTCTTGTTTAGGAGTATTTGAATTTTAATTTATGGGTAGTTTAAGCTCCTTCCCAGGAGCATTTTATATTTTAATTTAAATTTGCAAACTATTTAAGCTCTTATTTAGGAGCAATTTGTACTTGACTTTTTAAAAAAAAATTGCAAACAGTTCAAACTCTTGTTTATGAGTGTTTGAATTTATAGGTAGTTTAAGCTCTTGCCCAAGAGCATTGAAACATTTTAGATATTTTATATATTTTCATCTAAAATATTTAAAACTTGTAGACAATTTGGGCTCCTGTCTACGAGCACTTTACATTTATGGGTAGTTTAAGCTTCTGTCGAGGAGCAAATTTGATTTTAATTTCATTTGTGGACAGTTTAAGCTCATATCCAGAAGCATTTCAATTTTGTTTAAATTTGTGGATAGTTTAAGCTTATATGTAGGTGCCTTTAATTTTGTTTAAATTTGTGGATAGTTTAAGCTCATATCCAGGAGCTTTTAATTTTAGGTTAAGTTTGTGGATAGTTTAAGCTCATGTCTAAGAACGTTTCGATTTTGTTTAAATTTGTGGACAGTTTAAGTTCATATCCAGGCGCTATTTAATTTGAATTTGAATTTGAATTTATAAATAGTTTAAGCTCTTGTTTAGGAGTAATTTGTATTTAATTTATAAACGTTTTAGGTGTTTTATATATTTTATCTAAAACATTTAGAATTTATAAATAGTATAGGCTCCTATCTTGGAGCGATTTGATTTTAGGTTTATTTAAGTTTATGAACAATTTAGGCTCATATCCAGGAGCGTTTCAATTTTATTTAAATTTGTGGATAGTTTAAGCTCATATCTAGGAGCTTTTAATTTTGTTTAAATTTGTGGACAGTTTAAGCTCATACCTAGGAGCTTCTAATTTTGTTTAAATTTGTGGACAATTTAAGCTCATATCCAAGAGCTTTTAATTTTAGTTTAAGTTTGTAGATAATTTAAGCTCATGTCCAGGAGCGTTTCAATTTTGTTTAAATTTGTAAACAGTTTAAGCTCATATCCAAGAGAGAATTTGATTTTAATTTCGTTTTTGGATAGTTTAAGCTCATATCTAGGAGTGCTTTCATTTTGATTTTTAATTTAAATTTATAAACGTTTTAGATATTTTATATATTTTATCTAAAATATTTAGAATTTATAGACAATTTAGGCTCCAATCTATGAGCAATTTCATGTTTGTGAATATTATTTTTTGAGTTTCAGTTTAATGTCACATAAGACTTTAATTGGATAGTTGATTTAATTTAATTTAATTTAATTGCTATAAGTTTCAATTTTGTGTGAAACTTATCAATTTTGTTTAAAGTTTGATTTAATATGAAAGCCTCAATTTAATGTGGAACTTATGAATTTAATTTTGTTTTGACTTTTTAAATTAGATTTCAATTTGATGTGAAACCTTATGAATTTTCAATTTACTGAGAAAATTAATATAATAAGTTTTAATTTTGAGTAAAACTTATTGCATTCTATAGTTTCATATTTTCTTTGTTATTAACTTTTATTTGCATACATATGTTTCAATTTTTTTGTGAAATTTGAATTTAATTTAGAATGTTGATATATTTTTGTTTTACTTTAGGTTTCAATTTAATGTGAAACCTTATCGATTTTCAATTTATAAGTTTTAATTTCATGTGAAAATTATAAAAATTTAATTTAGGATATTAGTACTTTTCCTAATTACGTTTTAATTTAATGTGAAACCTTTTAATTTAATGTGGGAATTTAGTGGATAAGTTTTAATTTTTAGTAAAACTTATCATGTTACATCTTTTCATATATATATTTTTTTCATATATAAGTTTCAACTTATTAGCATGTTTTTTTTGTTTACTTTTGTTATTGAGTTTCAATTTAATATGAATACCATTGATTTTCAATTTTATGTGAAAATCTATGTAATAAGTTTTTTTATTTTTTAAGTAAAACTTATCTTTTTTTTTATATGTATTTTTTCCTATTTTCTTTCGGTTCTTCTTTGCTTTATATTTTTTCATTGTTTTTCCTGTTGTTCGGGCCGAGTTCAGGCCCATTCCCCTTTTTTATCATTTTTTTTTTGACGCAGCTCGGCCCGGTCCATGCCCTTTCTTCCACGTGAGGTGCCTACAGAAGGATCATTCAACTCAACGCTCCATGCCACTCAGCCACGAATGTCATCTCAACAGGTTGATCAGCAAGATGACTTAGATTTCAGTGTCCCTTAATGTATGCATTGACGTGTCTATGAAACATAAATTAGACACACATTGTGCCTTTCTTTTATTCGGTAATCACCAAAAATCCATGAACTTCCGTTGGCTTTACCGACTGACGGATCGAAATACAGAGAAAGGAAATGATTGTATAAAATATATCACTGTGTAAGATATAAAAATAATAATAAATATTATATACAATCAAAATAAACTTTGTCATCGTACGTATATTATCTTCTCATGTTTTTCGTAATATATTATGCAAATGTATTTTTACTTAATTACGTACATCTCAGGTAAAATTAGATTACCTAAGTAAAAAATAATTAATTAAAATGATGTAGTCACAAAGTTCATAGCAAATTCATAGATTACACTGAGAGCGATAGGCAAGATAACGTTGGAACAAATGGTATAGATATTACTATATACCCATGCCAACAATAAGTTGCCTTGTTATTTTCATATATACATGCGTAGCATTTGAAAATAATGCTAGCGTCGTTGAAATTGTCGCGTATAGCACTTTCTTTGTGTCAGACATTTGCATATGTTTGACACATTTACGTCATTCAAGTGTAATGGACTTTTACTATAATAAAAGAAAGTGCATTTTTCGTAACAAAGCTCTTGTAAATAAGAAAATAATTCGATGACTTAGGCTCCCAAATATAACTACACCAAATATAACCTATAGCCATAGACTTCTCAATTCATCATTATAGAGTACGTAACTTAGGCTCCCAAAAATGATGGAAAATGAAATATTTGAGAATCAAATTTCCATTAAGGAGTTCAATATCATCAGTTAGAGTATGATGACAAAATAAAAAAGAAAGTACTTGATATTAATATTTGATGATTCATTATTACTTAATTAAAGATTTTAATCACTTAATCTCTTAGTTAATTATTTAATCATTTATTTTATTCTTAAAGTCACCGTACTTAATCTTTTGTCGTGTATTTTATCTTTAAATTTTTACATTTTAGACTTTGTATATCGTAGCAGGTCACAAAAACATTTTTGTTGATAATTACTTAGATACGTGTATGCTTCACTATTTTCCCTGTACGTAAAAAAAACCAAAATGATACCTTTTGACGAGAACAAAAGTATTACTTAGATACACAAATATTCATGTTATGAAGGTTGAATTTAAAAATAATTATTAGAAATATTAAAAAAATCACATTGACAACGAAAACTAAGAAAAAACGTATCATTTGCCAATTGCCTCCCGCCTACAGACCTAAGGTTATCGAACCAATCCTTTAATTGATTAGATAACTATCATGGCAACGTACAAGTATTTTATTTTTCATTGTCAATTGTATTTGAATTAACAAACTTGTTTCCATTTAAAATTTTAATTTAGTGGCATGGAACTTTCGAGAAGATGGTAAAATAGTGTAGAATAAGTGTTATATATGAATATAATTCGTGAAATATCGGTAGAATGTCATGTAAAATTTTAAGTTCACACATAATAAGAGAATCAACATTTTATGTTAAAAGACCAGACGATTGTATTAAAAGACCGGTGTTTTAACATTAATACGTGACTTTTTAAGTTAGGTGCGTGCGTTGTATAGTATACTCGTCAACTTAACGTCTTTACTTTACGGTTTCACATAAAGTAAAGTCTCCCTTTTCGATTCTTTCCAATATTATTTAAATGTTAAATACCTAATCTTAAACAATTATATAACTTATTTGAAAATCTTAAATAATCGATTTTACTTAAATGAAATTAAACACAACACGTGGAAAATAATCGATTTGAAGAAAACATGAAAATGTTGAATACATTATTTTACTCAATTTTATGACTTAATATTTAATCAAAATATTTTTTAATTCAAACTGAATTAATTAAAAATCAAATCCACCCTAATATTTAAGTTACTAGATTAAGTATGTTTAATATTTAGTACACTTCGACTTTATATTCGAAGGGGTATAGTTAGTTAAATAAGTGTTACATATGAATATAGTTCGTGAAATATCGGTAGAATGTCATGTGAAATTTTAAGTTCACATGTAATGAGAGAATTGACATTTCATGTTAAAAGACCAGACAATTGTATTAAAAGATCGACGTTTTAACAATAACACGTGACTTTTTAAGTTAGGCATGTGCATTGTATAGTTAGGTCGTCAACTTAATGTGTTTACTTTATGGTTTCGCGTAGAGTAAAGTCTCCCTTTTCAATTCTTTCCAATATTATTTAAATGTTAAATACCTAATCTTAAAAAGTTATATCACTTATTTGAAAAACTTAAATAATCAATTTTACTTAAATGAAATTAAACACAACGACACGTGGAAAATAATCGATTTGAAGAAAACGTGAAAATGTTGAATACACTATTTTACTCAATTTTATGACTTGATATTTAATCAAAATCTTTTTTAATTCAAACTGAATTAACAAAATATCAAATCCACCCTAATATTTAAGTTACTAGATTAAGTATGTTTAATATTTAGTACACTTCGGCTTTATATTCGATGAGGTATAGTTAGTTAAATAAGTGTTACATATGAATATAGTAGTTCGTGAAATATCGATAGAATGTCATATGAAATTTTAAGTTCACATGTGATGAAAGAATCAGCATTTTAAGTTAAAAGACCGGACGATTGTACTAAAAAACAGGTATTTTAACATTAATACGTGACTTTTTAAGTTAGGTGCGTGCGTTGTACAGTTAAGCTGTTAAATTAACGTCTTTAATTTATGGCTTCGCATAGAGTAAAGTCTCTCATTTCAATTCTTTCCAATATTATTTAAATGTTAAATACCTAATCTTAAAAAATTATATCATATACATATATGACATAATATTTAATCAAAGTCCCTTTTAAATCAATATTAAATATTAGAAAATCAAAACCACTCAAATAATTCAATTGATAGTACTTCTACCTAATTGTAAGGTAAAGTCATGGAACTACCATTTATAGACACGTCTATAAACGGTACTTCCGTTCGTTGCCACTTTATTTTTACGGTACTTTCGCCTTATTTTAATGTTGGAAAACCACTTGATAGTTTTCTACAACGATAGTAGGGTTACTCTTGAAGCTTTATGTGAATCTGTGTGTAGCAAACATACTTAAATGATAAAAATAAGTTTTGTTAAAGAACATTAACAATAAATTCTTCATTGAAACAGTAAGGATAATTAATTAGAGAACATTATCCCTAACAATCTCCACATTTTTTATGACTACAAAACTAAACATATATATTAAAAATATATGTCACCCAAAACAAGTTGTGACCTGAAGGAATTTAAATATTTCAATATATTACATCAATTTATTTGACTAAAACAATTACATCGAGATATATCTCACTAAGACAATTACATCCGTTTATTTGTAATGTAAGTTTCCTTGTGTCATACTCCTCTTCAAGTATCATTTTCCCTGTTTTATTGACAAGTACTTGCATTGGGGCAAGTAGTTATGTAATGACCTAGTTCCCCACACTCATGACACATCCTTCTCTTCTTTTGGGGGTTAATTTTTTCAATGGAAGCATTTAGCCGTTGAGAATGGGCTGGTCTTCCTTTGGTTTTTCTTGATGTAGATGGATCATTCACCACAAAACCAATTGGTAAATCAACTATGGTGGGGTTATTTCCACTTTGATCATCTTGTATACACTGCATACTTAATTCACCGGTTTTCTTCAACAAATCATCAAAAGTTGATTTCACTAGTGTGTACTATTCTATTGAAGTGAAAGCAATGTCCACCAATTTGAATACACTAGACTGTAAGTCCCATCTTATGAAAGGAGTAAACCTATGACAAATACAAAAAGATATTTTATCATCATTAATTGTGGAAATAAAATTCTTTGATGATTATAATAAACATACCTGTCAACATGATCTAGTGGTCCATCAATAGTGCTACTGTGGTATCTGCAGTGAATGGTCCATCTATGTAATATATATTTGCTTGGTACGTGGGTGATCTATTTCTTCCATAATACAGAAAATATATGATGACAAAGAAAACTTTCATTTTCATATTTCTTGCATAAATAGCATATGTCATAATTGGTCTCCATATTCAAACTGACTATTTTAGGTTTTCTTGCCATCATTGGATTCCAAACTTCAAAACAATATTGCACACCTACTTTGCTTATTTTTTTATTAAGATACGTCAATCCTTTTCTCATTTCATCTTGGAATATAGAAAATATCTTCCTTGTATAACTTGCAGCAACTTAAATTTTAATTGAGGTAGAGAACAAAAATATTAACTTTGTTGTCAAAGTAATTAATTCTTCATGTTCCTCAGATTGACGTCTTGCTTTCAATGCTCTATCATATTGGAAAACAAATTCTGAAATAGGAGTATGAGAATGCACCTACCCATTAAAAAATGCATTTATACTCTCAGACCTTTGACTTGTGCTCATGCTTGCCATAAATATATCTTTCATATAGCATGCAACCCAATGCTCTTGGATGGTATACATGTAATTCAGCTAAGAGTTACCATGCAGTGTTGAATATTTAATTGTCAATAATTCTCACTCCTTTTCAAACTTTACAGGAGTCCTTGCACCATATATACATTTATTGTAATCAACTTTGAAGTTGACATCAATGCACATCACTGGGACATGACCAATGACATTTCAACTTTGAAGAACAATAACGATGTACAAAATCTGGAAAAACTTTAGGAATAACTGCATACATTGCATGATCTTGGTCTATAATAATGGCCTTTGGATTCTTGTCATACATGCAAGTTTGGAATGTACTAAACAACCAATGAAAGATTTCTTTTGTCTCATCTACTAGTAAAGCACACCCAAACAATGTATACTGCTTGTGGTGATTTACTCTAGTAAATGGTGCAAAAGGCATGTTGAAATTATTGGTCCTATAAGTGGTGTCAAAAACAACCACATCTCTAAACTTCATATATGTTTCATAAGCTCTTCCATCAACTCAGAAGACACTTTTGATTGTATGATCTTCATCTAATTCAAAATAGAAGAAATAATTTGGATCCTTATGACTTTGTTGCTGAAAATATTGTACTACTATCATACATTCCTTGCCCATATTATTCTTTCGCCTAGTCCAGTTAATGTGAATAACTTGATTAGGACTAATATTTTCCTGTGACATATTTGAAAGAACATGTGTCGCTTTGGAAGGTTGAATGCCACATTCTTAGAGGGTATTCAGTAACCCTTTTGATACAAATGATATCTTTTTATGAAATCTTAACATCTTCAATTTTACAGGTAATATAAGAACATGATTATACTCTTTAACAAATTTCTCAACAACCCACACATTTAATTCATTGCACACCACATAAAACCTTGCAGCACAACCCTCCCGGATATCTCTTTGTCTGCCCACATTACTTTCCGAGCAATGTTTGTCATTCATGTCCTTATGTCCTTCTTTATAACAAACAAAATTACGTGCTATTAATTCTCCACTGCCTTTTGATTTTCTGAACCAACTTTTTCTAATAGCAAAACCTTTCTTCATTGTATATGCATTATAAAAATTATATACATCATCCTCCAAAGAAAATTTCATGGCATGGTGTGGACTTGCACTTCCTTCTCCTTCTCCATCGGGATGGCTAGCCGACTCTTCCATTGTAATATTGAACTCTAGGTCATCAAATCCTTGCATTTCAGAATAGTCATGTTCGAGCCATTATACTTGCTATTTATCATCCAATAGTTTTTGAAAATTCGAGAATGGTTGATTCTTTAATTAAAAGTGCGACAATAAAGGAGTGAGATTTTGAAATTATCAACCACTTTGTAAAGTTAACGTTGTAACATTTAATTAAAGTTATCAACCACTCTGTAAATATGTACATGTTATGACTTTTAAATTACCAACAGACTAAGATAATTAACTTTAAATTTTAAAGTACATTGATAACTTTACAGAGTGGTTGATAATAATCTTAGTCTATTGATAATTAACTTTAATTATCAACCACTCTGTAAATGTTAACTTGAATCTATAATTATCTATTTACTTTTACATCCGTCTATTCTTTATAGAGTGGTTGATAATTAAAGGTAACATTTAAGATTAAACATATTTTACTTTGTACTATTAAATGAAATATTTAATGTAATTAATAGTTTGTTGGTCTAACTAACTTTTTTTCCAATAAATGTTGTAAACATTTTTCCCCTAATAAATGTTCATTCATGTTAAATGAAAGTATAATCAATGCACTTAATAAATCAAATTTTAATAACATGAAAGCACACCTATAACTCTTCGGTAGATCCAACGCTAATTTACGTCCTTCCATGTTCTATTTGATGACTTTAAAAAGATCGAGGGGAAGACGAGGGGACTCCGAGGAGACGAGGAATTGCAGGTGACTTTGATTAGGAAAAATGAATCGAGGGGAAGATGAAAAGGAATCACAAATCGCAGGTGACTTTTTGTGAATTTTTTTGTGTTAAAATAAAAGAATTGCATTTACAGGGGTGGAATCGGCAAGAGCTTTTTTCCAGACACTCTCTTTTCGCCATTAAACATTGATGTAATAGTCACTTATAGAATCGACTTCTATAGGAACCTACAGAACCATTTTCCCCACATATATATATATATATATATAAATAAAAGGACACAAGTATTTTAATGGAAGCACATAAGGATGGAGCCGGACATTCTACTTGATGCAAATCAAGCTTGCAGCACTAACTATTTATTACGTACATACATGTACTCATCATGTAGGTGGTAGTACAACAGTTACACATGTCTCAAAAATATTGGAAAAAACAACCATCATAATAATAATAAATAATACACATTTCATAAGTAAAAGATGTGAATTAAAATTTTTCTTACCTAAAAAAGACTTAACAAAATCTCATCACAAACATTATAATTCAAATTTGACATTCACAACATCATATCACTGTAACCAAATCCAACAACACAAGACACAATATCCATAACACTCCACAAACACTTCCACAATAACAACTAAATTGTCTAATTTACTCATAAATCAAAGACAGCATAAACTCAACTAAGACATGTTCAACCTTCAAAAAAAAATAACTTCGTAATAGATAATCTTCTGACTATTTTTTGCCACTGGTCTTTACTACTCAGAACCTAAAAAAAGTACCTTAAAAAAAAAAAAAACTTCTTGAAAGATAATCTTCTGACTATTTTTTGCCACTTGCTTAAACCTAAAAAAGATATATCTACAAAAGAATGAGCTAAAGCCTAATAATAATCAACTATTTTCCTTAAGTATCACCACATAAAGGTAGAGAAAGAAAATCGACCTATATAAGATTTCAAATGCTCCCAAATAAAATGAAGTAACAGGAAAAATGTCTTAAATAAACTGTGATGGCAAAAACTATCACAAAAGATCCCAAAATTGTCACAAATAGTGTATTTGTGATGGCTATTGTAACGGTTAAAAATTGTAGTAATAAAAGTCATCACAAAAAGCTTGTGACGTTTTAAAAAAATTGTCACAACATATGCGATGACTTTATTAGCCGTCCCAAAAGCACATAAAAGCTATCATTAATAAGTCTACCATGGTCAAAAGAAACTGAACTTTGTGATGGCTAAAACATAAATCTTGTAATAATATTAAAAAATAAAAATATTTATATTATAATAAACTATTAAAATCCTATAATATTATTCACATACTGTTCATGTATCTGTAATATTCTTCATACATAAGATACATTTCAAAAAGAAAAACATTCTACATACCAAAAATTCATACACATTCACACATTTACTTTTTCATTGATAAAATGAAATGTCATTTTACATGTCCAAAAATACATTCATTGTTAATACTTAATTACCATACAACATATTCATCATACAACAAAAAAATTTACAATATATTCTATTGTTCATTAACAACAATCAATAGAGAATTGAATGAGGCCTAACAACGACCCAAACAAAAGATATTCATTAGACCATAAATGGAAATTCCTCACAAACAAACAGAAAATCCGTCAAGCCCTAGAGGAATATCTATCAGCAACATAGGAAGATCCATTCAGTAGAGGAGCCCAGAGGAATATCTGTCCAGTAGCATAGGAAGATCTATCTAGTAGAGGTGAGTCCAAAGGAAGATCCGTCTAGCAAAGGAGCCTAGAGGAATATCCATCTAGCAGCATAGGAAGATTCGTTCAGCAGAGGTGAGCCAAGAGGAAGTTCTGCTAAGCAATAGCATGAACTCTCAAAGGAAGTTCTGTCCCAACAAAACAGATAATCCATCGAGCCCTAGAGGAAGAATCATTCAGTAGCAAAGGAAGATCCATTCCAGTGAAATGGAAATTTCGTTTAGCCAAGGCCAATCCAAAGGAAGTTCTGCTAGGAACAACATGAACTCTCGAAGGAAGTTCCATTCCAACAAAATGGATAATCCGTTAAGCCCCAAAGGAAGATCCGTCCAGTAGCAATGTGTGTGCATCTAAGATTGCAAAAAAGCAGTCTACAACTCCTAATGACCTAGATTTTGACAACTGACCACTAACTTAATCATCTAACCAAAGGTAACTATGAAAATCATGGGTTTGGAGTTGCCACCTGATTTTTGTGCTGAAAACATGGAAAACAAGAGGGTGAAGACAGAAACCTGAGGCAAGCCTCATGAACTATCTGGCCAAGGCCTAAAAAGATTTAGGGCTTTCTAGATTTTGGGTAAGGACCTAAGGTACTCATAGGGGACGGTGTTGGACATCCCAATGTGCCCAATTTTAAAAATTGGCCTCTGTTATTTTTCATTTGGATTTTTCTCCAGGAAATGGATTCTTGGTTATTTGTTTGAAGGTTTTAATGTTGCAAAACAAAAAGGGTTGGGTCGATTGACCTAGGATGAGCATGAGCTAGAGGAAGATTTGTCCAGTAGAGGTGAGCCTAGAGGATGTTCTGCTAAGCAGTAGCATGAACTCCCAAAGGAAGTTCCATCCCAACAAAATGAATAATCCGTCGAGCCCCAGAGGAAGATTCGTCCAGCAGCAGAGGAAGATCCAATCCAAGGCCAATCCAAAGGAAGTTCCAATAAGAATAACATGAACTCCTGAAGGAAGTTCTGCTCCAAGAAAATGGATAATCCATCAAGCCCTAAAGGAAGATCTGTCCAGCAACAGAGGAAGATCCATTCCAGGGAACTAGAAATTCATTCCATCCAACCAGTTAAACTAACTTAGTTTCTCATCTCTTGCAAGATTTATCCTCAATGAAATCAAGACACAGGGAAAATAAACTACTCATTAAATAATGTGCATCAATAAGATAAACTATTAGGAATGGAACTATAGACCATAGGATACTTGAAAGACAGCTGTACATTAATTAATTTGATAACCAGAATTAACCAAAGCTCCATGATAACCAGTATTAACCATAAATATTATAAAATGCAGCCAATCCTAAAATAAAACATGCATAAAAGAATGCTAGATATACATATGCTTCTAATAAATGTCAGATGTAGGAAGCAACATTTGATTTATTATCTGCTTTCACCAGCATATTAGAGGTGCAAACATGACGACCAACAAGAGAACGGTAGCCATAAAAATGAGCTTAGAAGCCATCGATCTTTTTTACCTTTTCAATTGTGCACCTTTTCTTAGAAATAAATAAGAGAAGATAGGATGGATAGAAGAAACACATTTTTGTATTTTATTTATAGCTAACGTAGATGTAATGACATAGGAATATACCTTTTTTGTGCCATAAATAAATAAATAAATAATGTGGATTGTATTTTCAATAAATACTTTTGAGCCGTTGAATTTAACAAATTAATCATTTATTTTACACTAAAAATACGATGTAGCAATTGAAGTATATGATAAATGAGTGTTTTATTTACGGCCAAACATATGCCACGTAATAAGAAAAAATAAAGAAGTCAAATGTAATAAAAGATAACGAATGAACAATATGCCAAATTCTGCGTTCTTATTTGATTAAGTGTATGACATGACACTTAAGAAAACATCGAGTTCTCGCCACAACCCAATTCACACCCAAAAATTAGAGAATTATATAATTATTTTCAAGAGTTCCGGTCTTGACTTATATTATTTAGAAGTTTAAATTACAGCCGTAAATGTCC
>JAMKPZ010004136.1:0-21828 GCA_024699675.1 Amphibolis antarctica
AATTAGAAATAAAATAGGTAGTATAACTTTTGATAATGCAGCTAATAATACTACAACAATACCAATGTTTAAAACTAGAATAAGTCCACCAAATGGTTTTAAATTATTTCATCAAAGATGTATGTGTCACATAATTAATATTATTGTACAATCATATGTAAAAGAAATTAAAATTTATATTGAATTTATTAGGAATGTTGTAAGTTTTATAACTAGTTCAGAAAGTGGCAGCAACAATTTGATGAAACATGTGATACTTTTGAAATGCCGTATAAAAAATTCTCTTTAAATGTCCAACATAGATGGAATTCATTATATTTAATGTTAGAAAGTGTATTACCATATGAAATTCCAATAATATCTTTGTATAATCGTCATCATTGTGATGATTATCAAAAATAATTAACTGAGGATGATTTTAAAATTGTAAAATGTTTTGTTGAATTTTTAAAACTTTTTTATGATGCAACGGTTAGATTATCAGGAATTTATTATTCTACATCTGTCTATGCTTGCATCATTTATATGATATTTCACGAGTTTTTAATAAATATGAAACATATCCATTTTTCGAACCAATAGTAAATAACATGAAACAAAAAATTTTAAAATATTGGAATGAAATCCCTACATTATATATTTTGAGTGCATGCTTAGATCCTAGGTGTAAAATAAAATATTCTAGTAAATTAATTAGGAGAATACAAATGAGTTTAGGTGTAGATTTAAGATTAAATGTTAGTACAATAGAAGAACAATTAAATCAAATGTTTGATTCATACATACAAAGATATGGATTAAGAATAGAACATTCTCCTCCACCAATGCTCACAATACCAGAATCAAATGTTGGACCATCTTTAGATTCTTGGGCATTTTTACAAGATCCAAGATTTGACGAAGATATTCCAACATCATCATCATGTAATTATAATCCTATACTATCTAAACAAGAATTACTTACTTTTAATGCAACGAATCATCAATCATTATTATTTACTCAACATTCTAACTTAAATACGTTTGATGTTTTAAATTGGTGGAGGCAATAATCATTGATTTTTCCAATATTATCAATAATGACAAAGGATTTATTAACAATTTCAGTGTCTACAGTAGCTTGTAAACAAGTTTTCAGTATGAGTGGCAACGTGCTTGATGACCGAAGATGCAAGCTTAAAGAAGATATAATAGAAGCATTAATGTGTGTAAAAGACTAGGAGCTTGCTACACTCTATGAACAAGATCATGTTAAAGAATTTACTAAGCAACTCACAAACTTAAATATTTCATAATTAAAACATTTTAATTTTCATTTTTCAATTTGTAATTTTTTTAAAAATGTAATTTAATTTTGTTGTAAAATTTGTAATAATGTAAATATAAAATATGTAATTCATTAATAAATAAAAACTTAATTTAATTATATGCATTGTTATCTGATTGTCTCATTTATTAAGTTGTTGAATACTTGAATGTTGAATGTTGTTATGTTGATTGTTGAATTAAATTTAAATATTGATGGTTGAACGGTCGTATGCGCGGGCGGGCAGGCTAGGGAATCGTGCCTGGGCCGGCAGCCAGATCATTGGGTCGGCCGTTAGGTCATCGGGTCGACAATTGGCTCGCAGCATCGGGTCCCACCATCTCGAGAAGAAGAGCCAAAGACTCTTCGGCGAAGAGAGAAGCGGTCAAGTGGGCTGTCGAAGGCGACGAGGCCTGAGGGGGAAGGGCAGAAGGCCGTGTGGGCAGGTGGGGTGAACGGTCGTGTGGGCGGGAGGGGGGGTGAACGGTCGTGTGGGCGGGAGGGGGGGTGAACCGTGAACGAGTTGTGTGGCCGGTGGGGGAGACGAGCTGCTAGGTCATTGGGCTGGTTGTCGAGTCACAGCGTCGAGTCTTGGGAAGAATCGTACTGGTCAAAATCATGTCATTGACCAACATGAATAGTGTTTTTCGTGTCATGGGTCGTGCCATGAGCCGTGCCTAGACTGACCCATTGGTGATATGAGTCGTGCCATGCCAACACAAAATTCGTGTCGTGCCGTGCCGGTATGGCACGACTGACAACTCTGCACTTCCCCTCATGGTGGCTTGTTTTTAATTTTTGTTATGCCTATAAGTGTTTATGGGTAAAGACATGAAATCAAGTCAAATGCAAGAATCTAATACAAAAACTCAAGAGAAAGTTAAGGCAAGACGACTAAAGAATGAAGTCACAAAGTATAAGAATCATGAGGTGACGAAGACATAATAGCACAATGTACCTCAAGATTCAAGGATGAAGAGAATGAATAAAAGTCACGATGGAAGTCATTAAGAAAAAGATTTAAACATTAGTATAGGTCACATACTTAAAACTTAAGACCATATTTAATACATTATACACAAATGGGAAAAAAATGGTATAACGAAATTAAAATTCATTATAATGATTTTGACAGCTTGAAACAAGACTTTTCGAAACATGAAATGATCATCCATTTTATTATCCATTTTTTCCTATAATGTTCATCTAGGAAGAATTACTTCAAGATATCCATTTTTGGAAAAATGGAATTCCAAATTTCTGAACTTAGAATTTTAGTTAACCTATTTTCAAAGATTTAGAACTTAGATTATCTATTCCCAATTCTATTTTTAGCCTACCTGAAAATGGAATTCCGAATTCCATTTCAAATATTTGTTTTAACTGCAATACTTTTCAGAAACAAATTGTTATTTCGAATCAATTGTCTGAACCTAGAATAATATGACTGTTGGAGAAAACAAAATTCTGAATTGAAATTCAAAATTTCGATTTGATTGAATTAATGAGGGTCAAACTAGCTGTTTAACCCAATTTAGCCTATAAATACCCCTTAATCCCATCTTTGAACACACGATTTCTTGTAGGTTAAGGCTTTCATACAAGTGATTTTTTGTGCTCAATGGACTCTTTTGGCTTTGCAAGTGCTTCTCTCTCTCATTCTCACAATAGCATTGCAAGAGTACCAAGTTTGTCTTTTTGATTTGGATTTTCTTTTTTTATTTAACGTTGGTTTGTTGGGTTTGTACTGTAAAACTCAAGTAGGAAGGTTGGTTTAAGGATTCTACCTTAAATCCTTAGGTTGGTTGAAATATTTGACCTTAAACATTTGAGTTGGTTGAAGTATTCAACTTTTAACACTTGAGATTATTGGATGAGGGGTTAGACCTTAAACCTTTGTTGTAGTTAGTTTAGTGTGTGATCATAAATACCATTTTGTAATTGATTTAAATATAGTGAACTTAAATTTAAGCTCAAACTTAGAAAATTTGAAGGTGGACGTACCCAATTGAGGAACTACCTTAATTAAAAATCTCAGTGTTCCTTCTCTTTTCAATTTTTTTTATTGTACGCATTGGTTTTGTAACATTTACAAACAAATTTTCGATATGCTATTCACCCCTCTCTAGCCATCCGATCTAACTTTTCATCCACACCCGACCTTGGAAAATAAGCGATCCAACCTCACCTTACCTGGCTACCAAATGCAACCTAGGTATATATGTTTGCTTACATTGCTTTAAAACTACAATTTATTTTAAAAATTAGAACAAACAGTTGCAAACAAACAAACCCTATGTATCCAAAAAGTACAAATCATTTGACTCCTTCAGCTATTTCATTAGTTGAAGTAGCAAAGTTATCACTAAGCACAATGTCGGTGTCTAAGGGAAGCAGTGGTTAGACATTAATATCCACAGTTGTTTCAAAAGTCAAGCCAACATAAGAAGTAAAGTGATCTAACTAAAAATTAACTTAAAAATATTAGAAAATAGTAAGTATATGAAATGATAAATGGAACCGAAACAAACAAAGTCATAATTGTGATATATGAAACACTACTTTAGTAGTAGTGTTTGCTAATTGAAAATTTCAACTTTTTTTACTATGCATAATTGAAGTTGTAGTTATTTTTAACAAATAATTAAACTCCTTACAATAGTAGTTGAAGTTTGACTTCAATTACTATTTATATAACTTTAACTTCATCATCTTTTCTTATTTTTACTATGCACGAAGTTGAAATTATAACTTACCAAACAATGTAACTCTATACAGTATTTATCTTCTTTCTTAACTTCTATTACTATTCATTCACATTCATTAAACATCATTATTCTTTAAACATCAAAAATAAAAAAACATCTCAAAAATCCCTACAATTAATAATAGTAGCTGAAGTTCGATTCCAATTACTATTTATATAACTTTAACTTCATCATTTCTTCTTTTTTTTTTTACTACGTACAGTTGAAATTAAAGCTGTAACTTATCAAACAATGGTACTTATATTCTCTCTTAATTTTTATTACTATTCATTTACATTAATTTCGAAAAACTGATTTCTTTCCACTCTTTTCAACTATTTTCATTCCAACGACACTCTTTCAATGAAATCATTCTTCTTTAAACATCAAAAATAAAAAAAATCAAAAACATCTCAAAAATCTCTTCCGCTTCGACCTTTCCGCATTCACGCCCAAAACCCTTCCGCAAAAATCCCTCTCCGGCCTTCCTTCCGCACGCCCTACTTCCGCAGGATCAACCGATCGGACCTTGCTCCTCCTTCCGCACGGTCGTCCGTCAGCCGACTGGTCAGACGCAACCAACGGTTTCGGGCCTCCTCCTCCTTCCGCACGGTCGTCCGTCAGCCGACTGGTCTGACGCAACCAACGGTTTCGGGTCTCCTCCTCCTTCCGAGGCTGAGCCTCGACTTGAAAGAGGTTGTGGTATATTACCTTTTTAATTTAATATTTAAAATAGTTTTTATAATATATATTTTTTTTAAAAAATATCATTAAATTTCGAACATTATTTTTTTTTTTGAAATTTTTAAAATGTGTCTACTCTTGACTTAGACTTGCGTTCGCCGCCCAGTCTCGTGTCTTTCGGGATTGGTGCATTTAAAATTAATAAAAAATTATATAAAATAATAAAAATAATAATTAAAATTTTTTATTTGGTAAAGTAGCGTTTAACATGGATTTGTATTTTTAAAAATAGTAAGAAATTATGTGAAATAGTATGAAATAATAAGTTACAATTTTTTACTATTTTTTGTTAATTCTAAAAGTACAAATTCCTCTTTAGCAAATAATGAAAGAGAAAGGAGAATAATACAAATGAAAAAAAGAGGAACTAAGAAAAAATTGTATCATTATCTTTTTAATTTAATATCTAAAATAAGTTTTACAATAAATTTTAAAAAAAATATAACATCATCAAATTCGAAATTTATAAATTTTGTTTGAAATTCTTAAAAGCATTTTTAATAAAGCAAACTCTTCAAATATTGTTAAAAATAATTTTTTAAAATCAAATCTTTTAAGGGTAAAATTGGAATCTTATAAAATTTACTGTTTTAACAAATAAACATAACTATTGTTACTTATTCTTTTAAACACCGTTCTTTCAAAATATAATTATTGTATTGCTTTAAAAACTAAAAATTATACTCTAAGTCCGAATTCATTTCTCACCATTTCCTTTCAATTTCATATTTTTATATTTATTTTATATTATAATACGTATATTTAAATTATATGAAATAATAATTATTTAATTAAATTTAATTTAATTTCAACGTATATATAAACACATATATTTCTAATTCTGTTTAATTTTAAAAATTATACAAACATCTCTTATTGAATTTATTTCTGTTAAATTTAATTTTGTCACTAAAATAAATTCCTGTTAATTTATTTTTAACTAATTTAATATACACAAATACACAATAAAATTAAAACAAACTTATTCGGACTTAAATATTTTTGACTTGCATGTTTATCACATGTATTTGACTTCCGTGCTCTTGTTTTCACACCACTTTAGAGCGTTATTTATTATTTTTTAAACCACTCAAACCAAATTATAGAAAAATTAACTTGCGAACGTTAGTATTTAGACCTTTTTTATATTTTTTAATACACTAAGGTCTTATTTGAAAAGTTAAAATACTCTATTTACTGTAAAGTTAATTTTATATAAACAAATGAAGTTGCATTTCACGATGGTTGTATAATAAGAATTTGTAAATAAAGATCCGTGATGACGATGATATATGAAATTTTTTACAAATATATAAATAAAATAATTAAAATTTTTATTTTATGGTGTATTTATTTAAAAGATAACGTGAGATTTACATTTTTCAAGAAATTACATGATTTACGATTTAAGTTTTTGATACGATGTTATGTAAAATGTTAAATTTTCTTTTATAAATATTACTATATATAGTTAAGATACATAAGGAAAAAATGCTTTCCAGTGGCACACCATTAAAGTTACTTTTCTAGTGGTATCTTAATTTATTAGTTTAGATTAAATCTGATTATCTAAATTTTTCAATAACTTATTTAACCATGTTTTTGAATATTGCAACTCTTACTGCCTAATTAATGTTCTTTAACTTGTACTTACAGAGTACTATGTTTGGCAACTTCAACAGTGATTTCTTTTTCTCTACATTCATGAGTTAAGAAGTTGTAGATATTTTTATTGAAATTCTCGTAACATACTACTCTATCTCTTTGAATCTCTCATTCATTATCTCTTAAATTTTTTATTAAATTTTTTTTTTCATATATATATATAGGGCACGAGTTCTGTAGGCGTCTGTCGATCTCGATCGACGGTTGAAATTGAAAAACTTAAAAACACTCTCTCTCATACACGTGAAATTTAAAAACACTCTCTCTTATGCTGCAGGTGAAATTTAAAAATACTCTCTCTCATCAGTAGGTGAAATTTCAAAACACTCTCTCTCATGCAGCAGGTGAAATTTAAAAATACTCTCTCTGTTCACCTAAAAAGACATGTGTACTCTTTCTCCCTTAACTTTAAAAATTCACTCACGTATATTTCGAACTGTTGTATTAATTAACTTATAAAAATTAATTAATTTTTCATTGGTGATTAAATTTGAAAGAAGTTTGTGGATTTTTTTAAAATAATTTGATTTTAATTATGTAGTGTTTAATAAAAATAATTTAGGGTGGATTTTTTTTTCACTCAAATATTAGGGTGAATTTTTTTTTTAAATAATTCAATTTTATTTAAAAAAAATTTTGATTAAATATTTAAAAATAGTCGAAAAATAATCGATTGAAAAAATATATTTTTTTTCATATATATATATATATATGAAAAATAACTTAAAATTAAATATTATTGAAAAAATAACTATAACAGTGTAACTAAAATTTTTTAACTATTGTAATAAAAGTACACGGTAAATACAATTTAAACCGAGGGCCTTAAATACACGACGATACGATAGGAGTTGCAGCATTTCCGACACTGCCTCACGCCTTCGCGGGTCCCGCACCTCCCGTCGACCACCGCCGATCGACTTCTCCGGCGACAATGGCCTTCGGAAACTCCTCCTCCTCCTTCTCCTCCTCCTCCTCCTCCTCCTCCTCCTCGTCCTCGCTTTCCATATTCGGTTATAACATGTCGTCCTCCACCCTCTCCCCCCTTGCGGTCCCCTTCACGGTCGATCGCCAACACTCCAACGCCTGCTCTGATTACCCTAACACCTCTCCTCCCGCCGATGATCGCCGCTTTGTTTCCGTCGACTCTTCGGGTCCCGCGTGGGCAACTTTACCATGCCGGTCTGTTCAGGCGGAGCCCTTCTATCCCCGGTACGTTCGTGGACCTGAAAATGCTGCCGGTTCTGGGTTCGCGCATTCGGCTGGTTTCGACGCAGATCGTCGCAAGTTACCCGATTTGGCACGCACTGGGAGGGTTGGGGCTCCATGGAATGGGCCCTTTTATGAGGGTTGTGGACGGGGGAGTGATGCCAGGAAAGGCAATTCTACATGGCTCGATCGTGAAGGGAAGGGTTTCAGTGGGGCGTGGTCTCCCTGGGAGATCTCTGGCGAAGAGGGTGATCATCAGAGATTGCCATGGGAAGAATCCGGTCAATTCGCTACTGGTTATGCCGATTCAGTTGGGCATGGTATGTCTCGGTAAACAAAACAATGCATTTTCGTTGTTTGGAAATTTTGATTGAGCCGTTACTGTGATTCTGATCAATCAAACGCTTCACGTGACTTACACTAAGGAAATATTCTTTCACATTTGTCGATTAATGTAGCAATTGCAAACACCACACACACACACACATGCATAGTTTTAGTTTTACAATTTTACTTATTTGTTTCACGGCTTTATATTGTTTAGTTTTGGTTACAGATTTTGGTTTTCCACACATTTTAGTTTTAGTTTTCGATTGTTCAACAAGCATATCATTATCATTGCATTGTTTTGATGCAGATTTTGGTCACCTAGAGTAGACATAAAGAACAACATCATACACCTGTAAGATTCACATAATCACAAATGCAAGATCTTGCGACCCCACACTTAATGTGGGGTCACCCCAAAAAATGAAAAATAGACTTATATTGATAAAAAATTAATTTTTTTTAAAATGTGTGTTTGAATAGGTACTTTTTGAAAAATGGTATACATAAAAAAATAACAACATTCTAAAGCTATAATCTCACTATGTGGGGTTGGTTACATGAATCATTTTCTTTAAATATTTCCTAACTAAGTAGTTTTTGACCTACTTATACTTCTTTAATTTCTTCTAAACTAATTAATTTTCCTCACCTAACTAGTGCATTCCTTGATCTCCTATGGACATGGTCAAACCACCATAGTCAATTTTCTTTTACCTTATTTTCAATAGGTGCAACTCTTACTCTCTTTTGAATAAAATCATTTTTCACTTTATCCCTTATTTGCTTAGAGTATTTCTACTTATTCATTTAAGCATTCGTATCTCAACAACATTAAATTTTGCATATAATTATGCTTTACAATCAACAATTTGAGCTATAAAGTATAGTCAGATGAATGACTGTTTTGTAGAAATTTCCTTTTAACTTTAAGCAAATGTTTGTGGTCTCTTAGTTATCCTTGTTGGTGAGTTGTTAATAGACATTCTAGGTATGGTCTCACTAATCTAAGTTTATATGTAAACTTAAATGTAAAAGTTGTGAAGAGATAGGAAGGATGGATCTATATGATCCACGTAAGACAGAGCAAAAAGAGATAAGAAGCATGCACCTAATAGGACTATAAGAGGAGAGGAAGGTCGTGTAGGCATTCCCTCTTCAAGTGTGACTCTGAAGGGAAATGAAAGACTTCGTGCTTTCTAAATGTGTCTTAGCCAAAGTGCATGTGAGTGGTTAGTCTAAAGATCAAACCAAAAAACAACACAGAAGAAATAATACAAACATAAAGCTAAAAGAAGCATAACTAGAAATATGCATATAAGGTTACATGAAGGGATATGATTGATCAAGGAAGATGATTCCATGATTAATTAATAACGTGAACTGAGTGGGCCAAGATGATCCTGAATTGCAAAGGTTAAAACAAGATGGACGTAGTCTAATAAACAGGATTATGTAACAAGAAATTGGGCAGTAGAGTGGATCGAAAAGGTCTGATTCGAAAGGTGAGGCTTAATGGCATAATGGGCTGACATGGGTCCGAGTTACAAAATAAGGTTATGCAAGAAAAGGGTGTGAACTGAATGGGCTGGAATGAGCCCAAGCCACAAGGCATGATTATGTGACATGCATGCATGAGTTAAATGGGCTAAGGTGAACCTGAATTATAAGGTATGATCACAAGGTGTGAAACGATAAGTAAATGGGCCTGAACCACAATGCATGATTATATGATATGAAATCATAACTAAATGGGCCTGATTGCGTTCCTATGGGGTTGATGTCACTAGGGAAGAAGGAAATCAAAGTTACCGACCAGATTCTGCACCATTGGGGTGTTGATTAAGGAAGGGGGAAGTTGCGCTATGTGGGTGAGGTTGGGCAGAGCTGAAACTTCCTGTCCATGGGTGGAAAATGGTGTCTAAAATTCAGTGCAGGGTGGGTGGTTCTAGTCTTCTCTCTTGTTGTCTCCTGTTGTCCCCTATAGGTCAAGAGGAATGGGTGGAAGTGGTAGTTGGCGAGGGCAAGAAGATTCGACTGAAACAGCAGTTTCTATCTTGGTGAAAACGGTATGTTGCAAAAATAGGTTCATAGTGGGAAAAGGTTTTGCAGGTAGAGGGTTGTTGATTTGGTGAAAGGGGTGATGATGGTGGCCAACAAGGTTAAAACTTGAGGTGTCGACCGATAGGCCCAATGACAACAAACTGAAACAGGGGTTATGTCATTGCAGCTCCATCAATTCAAATGGAAGAAAGTGAGGCATGAGTCAGAAGAAGAAAGGTCACATCTGAGTTGGGGCACATGTGAGGAGATCAAAATTAGTGTGTCGCTGCTGTAGCTCTGCCAGTCAGGATGACAAATGACAGAAGATAAAAGGCAAAGGTGATAAACAGCTTTTGTAGAACCTCTGCTTGGACGGCCAGGTGAAATTTTGGTTGGACCGAGGTGGGTGGCTGAAGTTTTGGACTAGGCTGGGCCAGAGGATTGGGCTGGAAAAAGGAAGAAAAAAGGAAATGGTGGGTTGGGCTGAAAAAGTAAGAAGAAAAGGAGAGGAAAGCATCTAATGGGTTGGGCTGGAAGAAAAGGAAGAGGAAAAGGAAAAAGGATGGGTTGGGTTTGGGCCGAATTGGGCTTGGAACTTGTTAGAGTTTTAAAAGAGGGAGAATTAATATTTAGAGTTAGTTAATTAAAACTAATCAAGGGGTTAAGTGATTTAAATTGATTAAGTGATTTTGGGTGTCTTAAGTAACTAAATGGATTTAATTATGTGGCTTGAATGGTTCAGTTGGTTAAGCAGTTTGGTTAAATTAATTACTTGATTTGGTGATTGGGTTGTTTCTAGATAGATTAATTAGGTGATATTTAGATGATTGATTTAATAGTTTTAAATAATTAATTTAAAATTTTTGAATGATTAACTCAATGACTTTAGACAATTAATTTAGTGATTGTAGATAACTAGTTTAATGATTTTAGGTGATTACGTTAGTGATTTCAGATAATTAACTAAAAGGGCTTCAGATAATTAATTAAAGGATTTATTTAGTGATTTTAATTGATTAATTTTGGAATTTTAATTTATTAATTAAGCAATTTTAATTGAATAATTTAGTGATTTTAAATGATTAATTTAGTAAATTTAAGTGATTAATTTAGTGATTTTAATTAATTGATTGAGTAATTTTATTAAGGCTTATGTCTTATGGCCCAAAAGAAGATGAGAGATGACAATAATGCGAGTGGGTAACCATGACTTGGTGAAGAGGTACAATGATCGTTAACTTCAGTTCAAATTAAGGACTGAAAATAGGGTGCCAACAATCCTAAATAACACCAACATATGGTAGTGAAAAGCTTAAACTTGGCTTGAAGAGTGGACTAGCCAATTTGGTGAACCAATACAAAAAATTTCTGTGTTATTGTGATTGATTGAATATCTTACAATTACTCAACATTATCTTATAATTGTGGATTGTAATTTATTGTTACACCTGTACATTGTGATCAAAAACATTATAATTGTGGATTGTAATTTATTGTTACACCTGTACATTGTGATCAAAAACATTCTCATCATCTTTGCCAAGCATCTTGTATTCATTTAAATTTGTTAAATCTATGCATTAAAGTAAAAATTAGCAATACTCACTATTCACCATTCTTCTAGTGAGTCAAATCAATCTTGAAACAATATTTTAATAGCAACCTTATACAGTACAGAAAATGGCTGGGCAAATGGTTTTTTTTTCTTCTCTTGGGTAAGTGTTTTTTACTACTTGATTTTTTCGTATATTTAAAACTTTTCTTTTGTAAAGGTGAAATTTATTGAATGCTCAGCTTTCTTACTTCTCAACAAAAGGTATGTCTTAATTAACAATATTTCCAGAGTAGTAGTTTATCGTGTGTGCATGCTTTGTGTGAAATATGGTCTTCCATTTCAAAACTGTTTGGTGGGGGGGGTGTGTGTCTCTACTATATGTATATATATGCTTCTTCTTTTTTTAAGAAATCCCTACCCTAATTTTATTCACTAGGTGAGTAGGTGTCTGCAAACCAAAAATCAAAGGTACAAAAGGTGAGGGAGACTAGACCAAAACCCTACTAAGGAAAAAACCAAATGAAACAGCACCAAAGGCCAAACGAAAAGAGCAAAAAAAACAAGAGCCTACCATCGATCGGAAATTCCGAACACGTGCCAAGCCACCTGACAGAAGTTCTGTAGACGAAAGTTCCTAGCGTGTGCAAGGCCACTTGCCGGAAGTTCCGTTCGACATACTTGAAAGTTTTGTCCCCAAAGCAAGTAGATGCCACCAAGCATCTCAATTATGAAAGTTAGGAATGCCTTATGCATCAAGCAGGATTGCGCTCCAGAGCTCCCTAGGGCAAGTGCCTTTAGTCTAGACCTATAAATCGATGCCAACACCTCGGCGTGCCACCTCGTCCACAAGACAATTACCTTCCCGGGAACCCATCCAATCGATTTAAACTGTTGGACCAATTCAAGCATCTTCAGACCTGTATATATATGCATGTTATGTTCTTGCAATTTCCATTGTAGGGTTCTTCCAATGTTGCCTTTACTTTTGATCTTCAAGTTTAAAACCATTGCAAATCAGTTGATTTTGTGTTGGACCACTTTTTTTTGAAAAGTAAGGATATCATACAGTTTGAATTTTGACAATTTTTTGCCAGTCTCCATCTACGTTCATTCTTTATTTCTCATAATTTCAACATAAAAAGCTGTATGAATCATCATGCTTATTCTGGATTTTCATTTCTATTTTTCTGGAAACCACTGTCAAGTAGTGCTGCCATATTACTTCTTTTGGGAATTTTTTGTTTAATATTCTGGATTCTTGTGGTGAGGTTGATGGTTTGGACTGATAAAGCTGTTTATATACCAATTCATATAACGTGCATGCCTTTTATTGATTGCAGATTGTGTTTCATCTCAAAGTTTTTTGCCATTTGGAAACAGTTGGCATAGAAAGAATGCTGAAGATTGTGTAAAAAGTGCTCCTGTTGAATCTGGTTGCAAAGAATTGATAGATGATAAGCCCTACTCACATATTGAGGGCTGTGCTGCATTTCCTAGAATGTCTGCTGCTTTAGATTTGTCTCCTTCCATAAGTAGTGCTTCTTTTCCATCCTCATCTGGTGCTGTCACCCCATTGAATATACCTAGCGGTTATCCTCATGATTGTTTAGGTGCACAACCTGATTTAGTACAAATTAAACAATGGGATATCGGTCAGGAAGCTGCCTTTCATTCTCCTGGCCATTTTTTCCCACCAGTTACCAACTGTATGCAGAAGAATCCATATTTGCACATTTCATCAATGGATGGATTCAGTGGTGATGATCACAATAAGGTCCTTTCATCCTCTGGGTTATCAGGCATCACTATTGGTCCAAAGGTTGAAATCAAGCAGTGTCCTGAGAAAAGAAAGAAAAGTAATGACAAGTGTACAATTGACACTGTTCTTGGTATATCTGAGAAGTCTCTGAAAGAAAATTCAGCGTCACTGGACCTTAAGATGGCCACTCATGATTTGGGGAATTATTCCATCACTGAATCTGATTTGAAAGCAACTGAAGTTAAATGTGACTATTCCAACCAAAATTCTTCTGAGGAATCTGATCACAATGGGGTGGATTCTCCTTGTTGGAAGGGAATTTCAGCTCCACCTTCTAATCCATTTCATGTTGGAAATATTCCACATAGCATTGATTTCTATGAGGATGAGAAAGTGGAAGATTCCAATAAAAAGGTATCAAACAATTTGACAGTTAGTGCTGATAAGAAAAATAATTTGTCAGATGGATTGGAATTGCAAAGTGAGTATCTTCCTCCAAATGATCTGAAAAGTTGCTCCCTGTCAAAATTGACTGGAGATGGAAGCAATAGTGCTTGTCTAAAGCCTTCTTCAGGAAATAAATGTTCCTTACCTTTACATGATATATTTTCTCGCCCACCCATTCAAGACGAAACATTTTATGTTCATTCTGTTACAGGTGGGGGAATCTCATTTCCATCTAAGAATGAGGATTATGATTCTAATAAAACGATGGAAACATTGAAAACATCATATTCGAATGAAGTATTGCATGGGAGTTCTGATGCATATTACCTTGTTAGGTCACTTTACGATCTATCTAAATTTTTATCTAGCCATTGCCATGACACAAATATGTTAAAGGAAGGTGACTATAAGCTTCTCCTTATGGCAACTGAAAATTTAGGTTCATGCATCCCTAAGTGGGCTGAACTACATGGTTGTCAAGCTAGGATCTCTAATCTCTGGAGAAAACCACCAGCGTCTTTTGAGGTATCACAGTCCTATATTTTTTTTACTGTTTTATGCTCTTCCATTTTGATGTTTATCTTTCTCCTTTTGTTCTTCCAATGATGAGTTCCTTTGCTGTTCTTAGCTCTATATTTTCATGTTAAATTGTTTTCTTCTCTTTATCTTGATGTTGAATTTCGTCTCTTGGACACTTTCTCTGAATGGGAAGGGGCTTTCTTGTTATGGGCAGGGTTTTAGTTCAAATATTCAGGGTTAGGGTTGGTTCCCAACAATGGAGGGGGGGGATGAGAGGTGCAAGTGACAATGAGTAAGATTCTGAACAGAGTAAAGTGATGAGCTATATTGTAGTTGACAATAGATGAAGGAGGTCCAAGAGATGATTCTCTAGTGTTGGTGGTGGAGAAAGCCATGGTGCCTAGGAAGAACTAAGTGATTAATGCCAAGTTGAAGTTAGAGGATTGTGAATAAAAGAAGCTGAAGAAGGGCAACACACAGAGAAGTTGAAGAAATAAATTGCTTTAGTTTAAATTAACAAACATCGATGAGCACATTTATAGATAGAAGATATTGACTGCTACACTAAAAATGTTGACCACAAGAAACATCGAGAAATTGTACTTCTTCACAAGTGACAATGGAGAAATTATAAAAAGTGTAACTCATAATTTAAGTAGGTTATATGAAGTTGAGAAGTGTATTACGGTGTTATGTGATAAAATACCTTTAAAATTAAAAGAAAATGTCTAAAAATGATCTATTTGCCCGCTATATTTTATGATAGAATGTTAGATTGTTAAGTATGAACTTGTGCATAAAATTGATGTGGTATAGATCGAATGGTAAGATGGGTAAGAGATGTAAAAAAATTTTCTTAAAGTAGTAGTGGCACCAAATGAGGAAAGAAATATAAGAGAAAATCATGTTAGTTTGTTCATATCCATTGAAGACCTATAGATGCTCTTAAAAGAAAAAGAATTAATTAATAATGTAAGTGAAAGATCAAAAAATACTTTGTTAGAATATTTAAGGGGGGCTTGTGTGAAATTGAAGAAATAAAAATTAGGAAATGAAAATTTAGAAGTTAAGGTGTTTGTGGTCCTTAGAAATTAAAGAAAAGAAATCAATTTTTCCAACTATAAAGGATACGTTTTTCCTCATTTGCTAACCTCCCCCCTCTGAAATCCTATTTCCCAAAAACATGAAATATTCGTGGACCGCTTGCCTCATTCTGCCCTAAAATCTTGAACGCCTTTGGAGGGTTGTCTTCTTTTTCTTCCCTTGTTTCACCTTGATGTGTCGTCTTCTTCTTCCCTGCATTGAGCACTTCACCTTCTGTGTGCAAAGATTGCCCAAGGTCACTTGAAATATTCGCAGACTACCTACCTCATTTTGCTCAAAAATCTTTAACACCTTTAGAGGGCTGTCTTCTTCTTCCCACCTTGTTTTACCTTGGCACATCGTCTTCTTCCCTACACCGAGCATTTCACCTTTTGCGTGTAGAGACCACCCAAGGTTGCCTGAAATTGTCTTCTTTTTCGCCACAAGCCAAACTACCCTAAGTTTCCTGCCTTGTTCTGCCTCCATTTGTATGCGTTAAAGTGGTCGATGCTATTGTTCCACCTGCATTTGCATGCCTCCATTCTTCTCAACATTGAGCATTAGGGTTGTCATAATTTCTATTAGATTTTCCTAATTTTCCTTGCTACGTACAAACAACACTTAAATAGATTTTCCTAAGTTTCTCCGTTGTCCACAAATAGTCTTAGAAATTCTAAATTTTCAGAATTTCTATTTCCCAAAAGTTCTGATTTTCATTTTTTTTCTTTTTCTCGGTTTCTGACATGCTCAAACAAATCCTTTGGAAGTTTTAAAATTATATGGTTTAATAGAATACTTAGTTATAGATAGAAATAAATGGAGGAAAAGAATTCATGACTGATATCACATAATCAGAATAAGGTATTGATTTTTATTCTTATTTTATGTATTCATGACTTTGATCTCAAGATAAGCCTCACATTCAACCATGTACTTCCAAAAAAAGGTAAAATAGACAACAATTGTGTAGTCGTTGCTACATGGATTCTTTAAACATTCTTTTTTTTTTGTTATCATTGTGCCATTGTAAAATGCAACCATAAATCCTGCTTAACATACAATAACTATCAACATGAGGGTCAACACGAGCATTGTGGATATTTCTCATGTTATAGTAACTTATGAGTAGGGGTGTTTGGTAATGATTATCTGATTTTATGAAAATATGTTAGTGTTTTTAAAAAGGATGAATCAAAAGTATTCTTCATATAATCATATGCTAGTTTATTTTCATACTCCTTTTTAAAAAGCCTTTAACGCTAAAGAAAAAAAAAACTAGGTTCTACATTTTTTGAAAGCACTAGTTTATCTTTATTTGCCAGATTTAAATAATCATTATTTGATGGGTTCTTAGATAAGTAGGCTATGACTTCTTCTTTTTTGAAATTTAACGAGATTTTTTGCTGCATTATTTCTAAAGATGCTACTCCTTGCATTTTAATTTGGTAGTAGAGGTTACCTCTTCTGGTTTCAGGTTTCAGATCTTTGCGATAATTTATCAAGCCAGATTAGTGGGCTGAAAAAGGACAGTTCAGAGAAACCACATCACTTTAGGTCTGATCCAAATAATGAGTTTGGTAGCAACCCTATGGATTTTAATAGAAGAGATGTCATTTCTGAGGTATAATTTGAAACTCTAGAAATGCTTAGCTGTTGCATCTTAATTTTTTATAATTTTCTCCTCTTATCTAGATAATTTTGAAGAGCATGAAGAAGATCTTCTACACAGAAAATCCTGATACAAATTTGTATAGAATGCGCTGGATTGAGGCAGAAGCTGCCTTGTGTTCGGCAAGATGTGAGCTTTATCTTTCACGAATGAAGGATTGTGCAGAAAAGTGTAAGCAGAAAGTTACAGGTGGGGGATCAACAGAATTGTGTGTTCTCGTACCAATTCTAGTTTTCTTTATTGATCCTAGTAAAATTCTGTATAATTGTTTCAGCAGATTTTCAGGTGTCCGTGGACACAGACCTGGAATTCAAAAGAGAGATAGAAGTGCCTGCCGTAAGTTCTTCCATGCATGAACTTACCACTTTGAATAAGCTGATGCATGCTTCAAGAGAAGATGGTAGCCAAGATTTTTTCCCTGGAAAGCCTCAAGAGTTTATTTCCAATGTTAGCATAGTTGAAGATGCTGATGTTTCAGTTGCGTCCAGAATAGTTCCATCTACCATTACTAGCAAATTTGAAGATGATGCTGATGCTTCAATTATGTCCAGATTCAAAGTTTTGAAAGATCGTATTGACAAAGTCGAATATTCTGAAGTACAACAGAAACTTGAAGATTCAATGGCTGTGGGGAATGGTTTAGATTCAAAATTGTATGCTTCACGTCCCCCTTCGTCTAATGAAGCCAATGTTGGCATGCGTCTTCAAGCATCAGCTTCTGCATCAACTTCTGCATCTAATCCTCGTGGCGTCCATCGTTCACTTGTTGCAGAAGATTGCTACACGGAAGGCAGGAATGGGTCTAAAATGCAATATTTTCAGTCCGACTATTTCAAACCAAGGCTTGACGAGCATTATCTTGGCACAAACTTTAACAATAAAGTTGCCCCTCATACCAGCACTTACAGTGATTGTGCTGATCGTTGGCAACTTAGTTTTGATGTTGGAAACAGATCAATCTTGCAGACGCCTGTTCACCAAGACAAGCAAATTGAAGGGTATTGTTCTAGCAAAAATGATGTCAACTCTTTTGATTGGGAACATGTGCGAGAGGATGAGATCAGATGGTAAAGCAGGTACGCCTGCATTTTTTCAAACTTTTAAGTCTGTCTTTTGGCTTTCGTTTTGTTCTGCAATTCACTGAATAGGCTTTCTTCATAATGCCTATTATGGTGGTGGATGGACGGCTCGCCGAAGACGCCTTTTCAAAGTTGAATTCGGAGAAAGAGGTACACACATTTTTGCTCATTCACAGACTAAACTTTGAACGCAAGAATCGGTGCACATTTGGAGCCATGGTAAAACTTGGCATGTCTAGGTTGTATTCTTCATACCATTTTGCTGCAACTGAATCAATTTATCAAGTTCTGCCTTCGAAGGAAGAATACAAGAGATGGCAGTGTATATATTTCTGTATTTAGATACCTATTTGCTGAAATTTATTTTCAAAGAAGATTATTATCATCACTGGATATGATCATGCACTCTACAGACCACAAACTTCTTTCCATGTGTGTATGATGGAAAGAAGTGTCTTCCACATTTTGCAAAGTGGAGTAGAGGTTACACACATCATCTTTTGCCACAACAGATGTTGGCATCCATATATAGGTAGATTTGATGTCGTTGATTGAAAATGCATCCATTTATACATTAATTTATTTAACTTAACCTTGCCATGTCATTACATTTTATCATACTTACTCCCTTTTTTGTTTTGTGGTGGCTGCGCTCTTGTGGAGTGATTTTGGATTGAGCATGGTTGATTTTGGGATTTCATGTGCATGTATATATATATATATATATTGTGGATGTTGGACTTTTGTGGTGTATGTCGAAAATTTTTGGTCTAATTGGAGATAAATCTGATCGAGACTGCAAATTTTCAAGGTTTTATTGGAAAATTCCATGGTATGTCGGTTTTCTAACATGAAATTTGTTAGAATTTTTTCAACATGCTGGAAATTAAGAGTGGGTTTGTGTACCTCTGGAAAATGTAGAAAATGAAATTTGAGAAATTTTTTCTAGATTTGGGGGTGTTTGTGGTAATATGATTTTTTTTTTAAAGTTTTCGATAGTATAAATAGTAAATTTTTTCGAATTTACTGAAATTCAAACAAGTTAAAGCATGTGGTAAATATTCACGTGTTTTTTGAAAAATAGAAATGCTCGGCCAATGATAAATGGAAAATGGTAAATAAATGCATCGATTAAAGCGTGGGTGCTGGTGAACAGGAAATAATTTTGCCAATTTTTATGATTTTGTTTAGGGATACTATTTTCTCATCTAAAAATTATTTCTAATATTACGATGATATAGGTATATTTGTGTTTGTTTGCATCTACTTCTTGTTCCTAAAATAGATTAAATTTTTTTTTAAAGTTGTACAAATAAATACATCATTTTTAATTAATATGACAACTTTAGAATCTTAATACATCAATTCTGTTGATTTCTCACCTAATAAAGAAGTAGTTTGCTTGTAGCTTCTTGAAATGGTAGTCACTCCTCGATGCTTAAAGAACATGACTATCATCCTTCATGTTGTTTGCTTCCTTGATGTAAAAGCTCATCTAAAAATAAGAGACCATATAAGATTTTGAAAGTATACATGGTAATTATCTTAAACCAATATTACAGTACTTTTTAGTAGTGGGAAAAATTGGTTATTTAATTTTTCAAAATATGTAAAAAAAAAAGACCCTCCTTGAGACAAGACACTCTTTTATTGTAATGTTATAATATTAATTTTTTCTTATTATTTAATTTTTATTGAAAATTTCTAATAAACTTTCAAAATTTGTGTGTGATTCTTTTTTCATCATGAATTTACAGATTTAACATGATGTAGTTTCTAAAGTTGACAAATTTATGTTAATTTAGGTGATATTGTATGTTAAAATTTAGAATTGATAAATTTTATAAAATATAAATATTTTTAACATTATAAAATCATAAAATTAGAATGTTACAAATATTTTTATTTATTTTTTAAAATATTTTTAATTAAATAAATTCTTAAAATATTATTAATAATATTATAAAAAAAACTATACTTTACGTCTAAAGATTAAAACTTTAAAAAAAAATTAAAAAAATATTACTTACCGTAAATAAACGTAACTCTTGAACTCACAAAATTGTGCTGAAAACTTAAACAAAGCGCTGTTACAGTCACGGTTAATTTTTATCTTAAAATAATAATTTTTTTTAAAATATATTCGACGTTAATTATAAAAAAATCATTAAATTTCATTTTGTCGTACAAAGTAAGCCGGGAAGGTCGCACCATCGTTAGGGTTATTCGGTGCGGCGCGGCGGCGAAGGCGGCGAAGGAGGCAGGAGGATGGACGGAATGAGTTCTTACGGTTCATCTTCGTCGTCCGGGGAATTGATGGACCAGCTCAAGGCCCAGCTCGCCCAGGCGTACGCGGAGGAGTTTCTCGAGGTAGGCTTGAACCGTGGGAGGTGTTCTTTCTTCTACCGTGTATTGATTTTGGATAATTTGTCTCTACTGCATCTTGGATTTCGGATCGTACTCCAGAATATGCGAATGAGACGTGAAATCCGAGTATGCGCCGTCTCAAAGGAGGGAATTTGATAGACTTTTGGGAAACTCTTTGATGAATTAAGTAGGTTCTGATGGTCCGTGGAGGATGGGTGATTGATTTACTTGATCATATGCGTTTCCATCTTTCTGGTTTCATGTATGCTGTTGGTAGAAATATGGATGGTTCAAGATTGGGTGCGTTGCTTCAGTTGCATTGGATTTTTCTGACTTGATCATACATACGCATGCTGGTTTTAGTATGGACTTCCTCCATTGATAGAGCAGGTGCTTCCATGCCAGACGCTGCCCTGCTTGCTTTGAACAAGGCATCTGTAACAGTTCTTTTTGGTTTTGAGCCATAGTTTAGGTTAACCCAGTTTATAATTACAGTTCAGTCTAATAAATAATAGTATTTAAGGGTTAGGGTTAGGAGGGAGGAGATCATTTTGTTCTTGTGTGGCAAATCTCAAAGTGTGGCAAATCTCGAAGTGTGGCAAATTATCTGCTTTTCTATTGCAATACCTTTTATTTCGTTACAGCATCCTATCTCACCTTGGACCACGAGCTACGTCCCTCTCTATATTACAATGCCCATTAGTTGGACTTCATCCTGGAACTTTCCTAAACCGAAGTAGCATATGCCTCTCTCTTCTATAGAATGGTAAATGGTCTTCCGTGCAATAAGACATCTGATGCAAGTTATCTTGCCAAGAAAGCTATTTTTGTGTAGTATCTCTCAAAAGAGAAATTCATGTTGAAATAAGAGGAAAAAATTTATGAGGCTAGGGAAGAGGGTTGAACTTGATTAGAGGGTTTGGGGGAGGATGCCCTGATTTTGTGTGTAGCACCTACCTTCAATATCTTTTATACCTCGTTTGGGAATAACTTTTGTAGCTCCAGGTCTAGCAGAAAGTTATACTTTTATAATTTCAAATTGAAGTTGTACAACTCCAATTTAAGAATAACTTTAATTTGAAATTACAAAAGTATAATTTTCTTCTATCGAAGCTGGAGCTGTTAAGCTCATTCTACAACAATACCTTAAACGATTATGCTGTGATTTGGCTTAACTTAAATTTATCGTCAAAGAAGTTTTTTCTGTTCTTGCATCTCTTTTTTGAAATATTTTCTTTAATATCTTTATCATCATCTTTGGTTGTTGCAAAAGCCATGCTTTTCTTTGAGAGTTTGATGCAAATCACAT
>JAMKPZ010004137.1:0-23378 GCA_024699675.1 Amphibolis antarctica
TTGTAGTCTGCAAGTAATATCAAAGGAATTTCAGTGCTGCAAGTAATATAAAAGTTTATTTTAGGGAAAAAAAGAAAAATATAACATCAACACATAAATAAAACAACTTTAAAGAAACCATCCAAAAAACAACGTAAAAAATCGAATTCGGCCATTGTAACCTCAAAAACATGACAAAGAGAGTGAAAAGAGAAAAAGATACTTTCATCAACCCTTTGCAGGCTTTGAGACTGTTTGAAGAAAAAGAGACAAAAATGGTATTTCCACCTAATCTAATTATAACGGTAAACTAAAAAAAACTTATATGAATGTGCAAGAAAAATAAATAACCCTTAAAGGTGTAAGGTTATAGTCTGATGAACCATAAATCCAGGCAAATGCTCCAAGTACACATCGAAAGGTATCAGGCACCTCATACACCCTATTTTCTCAATCTCTCAAGTTATCCCAATAAGGCGAGTGAGTCTTAGGCGTCTAAGGGTGTGGTTGCTAAATATGTAAAAAGTGAGTGGACCTAACTATAAAAGTAAAGGAGGTGAGAAAAATGGGTTCATAGGGCTCTCATATGGGATAAAATAGATGAGAGGGAAATGAATAAATGAGAACAAAAGGTCCTAAAGAGGCTAAAAGAGATGAAAAAGGTTCTGCACAAATTCCCCACTAATGTCTAGATATGATGGAAAATGTTTTGAGCATTATGTGTCTTGACACATTGAGATAGAAATTATTCAAGTTAATTAACAAGCAAAGCAAAATGTAATGTTAGGCATGAGAACAAAATGAACGCAAATGAAACAAAAATGTATACGCACAATTTATCTTAAGTTCAACTCTTAATTTATTTATTTTGCAAATAACTTGGGGAAAAGAAGATGGTGAGTCAATCATGAAATTCCCCAAGAAGCTCAAAAGGCTGATTTGAATTATTCTTTTAATGACTCAATTTTAGTTATTACTAGAATATTTAACTAAGTGAGAAAAGAGGAGAGGATTATGCAGAAAAGGAAAGAATAAGGGACAGTGTGTATGCATGCTATCCTACCAAGAGACCTTTTAGTCTCTCTTTAGAAAAAAAGAATGGTGGGCTTATTCAAGCTCTAATACAACAAGAAGAGATGAGGAGAAACGGATGATGGTGAGAAAACATTGAAGGAGAGAGGGAAGCATATTACATGCGAAAATCATTCCACTTGTAATGAAAGGTATGATTTGCTAAAGTGCATTAAAATATCAATTAAAGCTTAATTAACAATGATGGATTTATTTTTATACGAGAAGTGTATTCATGATTATGCAAATAAAATTTCAACACGGATGCAAATGCAAGTATCTTTCATGTATATTGGGAATGCAATATGCTAAAGCAAATCATGATAGGACTACTATTAAATATGTGAAGAAATACACCTAAAATATTGTCATGCATTATCAAAACATGGAAATATTCACATTTCATAAAAGATATACTAAAGAAAAATAAAAACTACAACAGGTATGGTATGGCGATGGCCTAAGAAAAATGCCAATAATCAATCAAAAATATGCAAAACAACCATATCACATTCAAAATTAAGTTTCTAACAAATCAGAAATCTGATGTGTGTGAAATCAATTTTATCTAAAAACAAACTCACGAGACAAATACAAAAAAAATGAAATTGGCAACATCAAACAGTTGGATCTAGAATTATCACATGAGAAAGCTAAAGCACAAGGTGAATGCAGAACAGTCCAATCTCTGAACATTTAAAAGTCAGAAATTCTTCAAACAAAGATCCGATATCCACAATCTTTGACACTAGAAAGCTAACCTCATGCACTACAAATGCTGAAAATATCACACAAATCCAACAATCGGATCAGAAATACAAGCAAGAACAATGGAAATTTTGCAATTAGTTTCAAGGACAGAAATGTTAAGTAACAATCAAAAAACAATTACTTTCAATCCAATCAAAACAAAATCAATTCCATTTGAAAGATAACTCACCACTATAACATGAAAAAAATCAACATAATCAGACGTTCGATCTTAAATTATCATACAAGAAAGTTAAAGATTCGAAGTGAAACCAGCAGTTCAACCATAGGATGTTAAAGAGCTTATAAATCTCCAAAGATCAAATTCCAATGATCATAGGACCTTCAGAAAGCTTAGTTCACACTCTATAATTGATTTAAGCATCAAGAAAAACTGATGGTCAGATGGAAAAATAATAATGCAAAGAAAAATTGTGTGCAAATAGTCAATATACTACAATAAAATAAATTAAACAGAACTTGAAATTGACATCCATTTTGTGAATGTTGTCCATGAAAATGTTCAAGTCAAGCAATGAGTTACTAAAGAGGCACCAAGCTGAAAAGGGGTCTATGTTTAAATGGAACCACCAACACAAAGTGTGTTCTCGCCAGATAGATGGGTCCATTCTAAACACTAAACCAACAAGACAAGGAAATCAACTCACATCTGCCAACAAACTAGTCAACTGGCAATAAGAGTTCAAGACAACCAATGTGATTTGATCAACGTGCTTTAGACAGCTTTGCTGGAATGTCTTATTACTTTTTAGAAACATCTCACCTTCACAATATGGTACTGTATAATTTTTGTAAATAATTGGCTAATAATCACATTCTCAAAAAATCCACTCACTTTCAGAAAAAAGAAAGAATACACAGAGCAAATATAACACAGCATGTTTCCAAAAATAACAGTCATACTGTAATAAGAGAATACTACTCACCATAGTTTCTGTTCATGCTGCTATATTGAACAATTGAAATAACAATTGATAACAGATAGTCAACATGGATCAAACAGCCATTAGGCCCACAAGATAACCTTATTGCCTCCAATAAGCAACTCCAAACCACATTCAACCCACAGTCTCCCAGTTCCATGCATAGCCTCTGAAAAGCATCATCTATGACTGGCAGGATGGTTTCGGAACCTTCAACAGAAAATCACGTCACACGTTCATAGAACATAGGAAATGAACTAGAAAGAAGGGCAGAGGTAACATAAGTTATTAAAGAAAGACACTCTTGATCATGAAAACTTTGTTGTCTATTTCAAAATGAAGTGATATAAGATGGAGTAATGGTGCAACCAAGTAAAATATCATTGCATAGAGTCAGGAATTAGATAATATACACATCTACACTGTGTGCTTCAAGCAATATTATCAAAGAATGAAAAAAAAAATGCATACTTTTCTAACCATTTAACCTATCTCTCATCTTATATACTCAAAATTAGAATAGGTACTCCTACCTTCCCTATATGCCACTTCATGTATAGAATAACATTGCCGCTACTTACTAAATCTAAATAAAGCATTTCTACCTTTATATTCTGATTCACATGTCACACTGTTGTTATCATGGCTATGCCAAATATATTAAGAATTGCATAGATTCCTTAAACTATACTTTTTCTGATTGGTATTCCTTCACATATATTTTAAAATCCATATTATGTTTTAACAATTTTGTCTTTCATAAATTGAAGATTAACATTTTTTACATAATACGAAATGAGTGTGTAGCAATAGGAAACAATACAAACACAATGAATATACACCAAGCAAAAAGAAAAAAAATTTGAAGACAATATTAAAAAAAACAAAAAAGTCCACAAAATATTATACACTACAAGCATAAGGAAATGTGCATTAGCATGATTTTTTAGTAATCCAATAGAATGATTACAATGTAAATCATACCTAAACCTGAGGTTCCTTCAATGCAAAGGATAGAGCAGCTAAACAACAATTCCATTACATACTTAGCTCTTGAGTGGAGCGTTGAAGATGTTCCTCGCATGATATGCCACAGTAAAGCACCAGCACCAGCTTTCCTTGCTGAAGGCTTCCTGGAAGCTTCCCTGACAACTTTTAAGATACCTGCAGTTCAATAAACAGAAAAAAGTTGTGCAACATCAAATCATTTGATAGATAGATAGATATTTAGGGAAATGCCAACAGAGAGTGTAAAACATAATGCAAGATTAAAGATCTTAAGAAAAGAGTGTCATTAACAAACAGATTAATGACTAGCATAATCATCATACATACGAGTACAAAGGACTAAATACATATGATTCCATATATGGATCTATCAATTTTTTAATATTCTATATGCATATCTCCAACACCCTCGTAAAGCTAAGACATAAATATTTGTCATGCCCAGTTCCGTTACAAAGTCCAAAAATATCCGAGAAAAAAAAAACCTTTGGTCAAGATATCAGGAACTTACAAGGAGTATATGGAGTAAAGATTCATTCATCACTACCACTCTTACATAATGCCACGCCACCTCAATATGCTTGATTATGTATGGAATGCCAGTTTTTGCAATAAAGATTACCACTTGACTATCGCAATGCATCAAAATTACAGAAGTTTAATTCTGTTACAACATCACTATGTGACTCTTTTGTATGATTGCATCATAAACCCCTACTTGGTTCCTACACTCAAACCTGACAAAATATTTTGCTTCTTGCTCTTCAAAGTGAAAGGTTCCACACAATGTCAGCCAAAAGACCAAGAAAGGTTCTTCATCTGGGTGAAGCTTTTTTATTAATAAGATTTCAACGACAGCAAAACATTTTGGCTCAGAACACTAGATATATTATTAGCACAGGGGAATCAATATACTTCCAGAAGGACAAATGGCTGGATGATGAACCCATCTCTGACAAGCTTCCAGCACTTTATAAGCTTGACGATTTTCCAATGAAAGATTTAAAGAAGTGACAATTTTTAAATGCTCTTGGTCATGGAAATTGCAATTCAGACACAACTTAAAAGATGATAAAATAAAAAAAGCAGAGTTGCTGGACATGTTGTCTAAACATAACCTGCCAGCTGAATGTGGTGATAGGATGGTTGGGAAGGACTCAAGCAAGGAACCACTCTGAGTTAGAGGCAGCTATCATAATAGTTCAGTACCAGGCAATAAACATTATCCATACAGTTTGGTTTGAAAAAGTAGAACCCTTGTAAAAGTCATGAATTTCTATGGACTCTGATGCATGGCAGAGTCATGACTAAGGTTTACAGAACCATGTGGAAGGCCACAGGCCTGAAATGCCCTCTGTGCAAACTAGAGGATGAGGATGTCGATCACCTCTTCTGTGAGTGTAAAACATCTAAAGCAGGTTTGGTCTTCTCTGCTGGGGAAACTGGTGACAGGTCTGCGGTTCAACTCCCATGATGAATTAGTCTCAGAAACTAACAAGTGTATAAAAAGGGAAAGCTTTCAGACACTAAACGCTGGTTTCTGCTGATAACTGCAGCTATATGCTGGTCCATCTGACTGAAAAGGAATACGGAAATATTCATAAATGAGAAGTTTCATGAAGACATCATATGCCTGGAAGATAGCTTTGGGAAAGGGTTTTCATTCCAATTCTGTAAAAAAATTTCAGAATTCCTCCCTTACAGGGAGACTTTGTTGGGATGGAACTTATTGGAGAGGATGCACGTCCCAATTAACTTCAAAAGAAACAATTGTAAATCACATTGACGAGTAATCTTTCACATCAAAGGATGACATTGGAGAGGAAGAGGATGCATGTCCCAATTTAGATGATTATTCCAAATGAACTTTAATTTCAAGACGATCCATCCCATTGCTGCTTCAAAATATATCACTTGGTAAGTTAATCATATGTAGTTTTACCTTCCAATAGAAAACAAATACAAAAATCATAATTTCGAACATAACTTTTTAAGCAAACTACTTTCCTTTACATTGCTTTCAAGAATTACAGGCAGAATTTCTTTGCTTTTACCATCCATCAAAGTAAATTTTAAAAGGAAAATATCTATCTTTCCACACTACACAAAACCACAAACACCTAATTGAAGTCAAGCAAAAAAAAATATCTTAATCATTTCATTTTCACTGGTTCCTCTTTAATTACCTAGTTTTATTCCCTTTAAACTCTTTGACATAAACAGGCCTAAGTGCATTAGAGATATGCACAAGAAAGTTTAAGGCTTGTACGTACCTGATGAAAAGATCAAAAATGAAAATGGAAATGGAAATGAAAGGTCCATACGGAAATAGAAATGGAAAATCAAGAATTTCGAAAAAAAGGTGTTTGTGCGAAAAGTCAAGAAAGTTAAAAAATAATAATTATTTTGAAAAATAGGAAAAATGTGTACTAAATGAAAGTGAAATACAAACATTCAAATAAAACTTCATATTCCCTTCCTTTTTCTTTTTATTTCCTTTCTTATTTTTTATTTTCTTTTTCCCTTTTTCTTTTCTTATTTCTTTTTTCTCTTAGTTTTCCATTTTGATTTTCTCTTACTCCTTTTTATTTTCATTTTCTCTTACAAGTATGGTACATGAGCAATTTTCAATCAAGTTTTCGACCCCCTAAGGTCAAAATGTTAGGAATTTGTGAGATTGAAGAAGCAAAAAATCTAAGATTTCTTTCCTCACTATATTCTCTTTCCTTACTTTCCATTTTCTGACATTTTTCCTGGCACAAATCCCCCCTTGGTATTATATTTACTTTCCATAACCAATTTCATTCAATACTCAATTTCAAAATTACCAAAAATATCAACAAACAATTATCTATATCCATTTCCCATGACTTCATGAAACACTTAGACACTCAATGAGTTTTTAAATTAAGAAATAGAAGCTAATTTTCGACAATAAAGCTTGATACCACTAGAAATTATGGAACAACGACACTTAAGTAAATCCACTTAATTGAGTTGGTTGAGTCTAATATTCTATAATATTGTCATCTACGTTAGATGGGAAAAAGTCAGACAATGATCACCTGATCAGTTCAGGAGGTTGTGCGAGAATTTAAGAAACAAGCATACCTTTCTTCAGTTGGTTAACTGGTGCATTCCTCATCAAAAATGACATGGATTCTGCCATAAACACTTGTACATAATCCTTTGGATAATATCTCAGCTTCCTTGTATCCCTTTGGCATAACAGAACATTTCATTAGTAGTTGCAAAAAAATAGTTACAATAGAATATTTATCAATCTCCCCGAGTTTCAATCATATTAGAACATACTTTAGAACTTTCACGACATCACCAATGAGATACTTCTGTAAGTACATCATAATATATGACCAATATGTAAAAACCTGTAACATTAGAACACCAAAAAAATTAAAATTGACAATGAATATATATGATTCCCGATCCAGAGCTAACACTGGTACCTGCTCTAGGACTTCAGGATCCCGTTCACCTCCATTTTGAATAAGAACAAATAGGGAATCTACGAGCCTCCTCAAGAAACTGCATATACATGAAATAAGAAACAAAGTCCTTCCTAGGAAAGGTCGAAGTACTACAAATCAGAAAAAACAATAAGCACGTCACAACTAAAATAACAAAGCAAAAGATTCATGGAGACAAAATACCAAATGGGAAGCAATCCAGATCTACTGTGATGTAGAATCATCAATTCCAAGTTTTATGCCAATGGGAAGCTCCACCTTTGTGTGGGAGAGGTCAGTTAACTTCTTTAGAGATACATGACATAGATATCAGATCTCACAGAACCTTCTCATCATGTTCAAGAAAGGCAATCTCCTTCTGGCGGGATAAATGTGTGGATGAGGAAAATATTTGAGAGCAGGATTTTTCTCTACTATTGAACGTATCATCAAATAAGGATGGTATACTGGCTTCAGTGGGACCTTGTCTAATGATCAATGGACATCGAACTTCCATTTCAGAAGAAATGCAAGGGTTTTGATGCAGAACATGTGATTAAACTACTGCAGGTCATTTTATCTTTGGAACAGAAATGATGACAAAGCAAGATGTCAGCCTGACAGATTTGTGGTGAGCAGTTGCTATAACGGTATAATTAGCCACATTAAGCCATGGAGTTCTCATACTTGCACAGAAACACTGTTCCCCTCTGGAGGTTAAGATATTTATGTGACTGCTTTATCAAGAACAGGTGCTCACAAGAGTATCATACAAAAAGGCCAGGACAAGTTTTCCTGGACTGTTCCATGTAAGGCATTAGCATACTTGGCAAGTCACTGCCTAAGCATTAGAGGTGGGCATCCAAGCCAGTCAAGTTGGCTAGCCAAACCATATTTGATGATTTGGTTTGGTTTTCTTAATTTGATAGCTTGGTTTGTCTTAGAAATATGTTTAGCAGATACAATTGGTTTGGCTAACAGATTTAAGGGCAACTAAGCCAAACAGATATGACATATTAAATAAATAAAAAATTATATATATGAATACAAAAATTAGACACACACACAGAGCTTATAACTTAGAAGTAATAAAACTTATATTAATAACATGTAACTTAGATAAAATTAAAAGTAACAATGATATAACAACAAATATACATATATCACACATAAAAATTAGAAGAAAAGGATTGTGAATATTGTTGCGAAAGGTAATTCCTAATTTTATTTAATGTTATCGTGTAATAGTGTAATGTGTTATGTGATTTGTTTTGAATGTATGATCTTATTAAATGTAATGCAATTTACCACTGTCTTTTTATTATTTTACTTATTTGAACATTAGGACTCATGTTGATATTATTTTAATTTACTTAAACGTTATTTATTGTTTCAAAAATTAACAAGCTAAGACATTAACCAAACCAAGCCAAACAAATTTTGAATGGTTTGACTCAAATCAAGTAAACAAAATAAAATGATTTGGTTCATGCTTCAACAATGCCTTGGCGAATAGGTACGGTTTGGCTAATGTCCTTAACCCAAGCCAAACCAAGCCCATGATGGGATCTAATCAAAGGAAAGCCGGGATTCGAAACTAGGGAAGAAGGCAGAAGATAAAAAGAATCAAGCCCAACACTAGGTTTTACGTGGTTCTGCTGAAGCTTACGTCCACGAGCGTCTTCTGGTGGTTTCCACTTCTTTTTCTCTCACACAGTTACAAAGTTACAACACTTATTTATAGTGCATCATTAAGACACAAATCATCTCAAAGGCTATTAGGCCCAATAAGGATACATACACTTGTGAATACTTAAACAGTCTCCACACCAGAGTAACCCTAACAATCTCCCACTTTGAGACTGTTACAAACGTAAGCTCGCTCATCAACCTTGTAACCTTGCCACCACGCCACTCCTCCATTTTCAAGCAACTTGGAGACCAACTAAGGCCATGCATAGCCTTAGTTTTCGAATGCTGACAGTCTTCGTGAACACGTCTGCTGGATTCATACTTCCTACTATCTTTTGAAGTGTCAGATTTCCCTCTTCAATCAATTCTTTGATGAAATGATACTTAATTCTGAAATGCTTAGTTCTACTCTTGTAGTTTGGATTTCTTGCTGAGTAAAGAACACTCTTACTATCGCTGTTTAGAATACTCCCACTAGCTTTTATCTTTAATTCTCCAAGAAAACTCTTGAGCCAAATTTGCTCCTTTGCTGCTTCTGTTATAGCTACCAATTCAGCCTCCATTATTGAAAAGGTAACACACCCTTACAACTTAGACCTTCAGCTTATAGCTGTGCCATTCAAGGTGAACACATAACTTGAAGTACTCTTGCTCTGATCTGAATCTCCAACAAGATCAGCGTCACAGAAGCCTTGCAAGTCTAAATTTCCTTTCTTGAAGTACAATCTAACATCACTAGAACCTTTCAAATAGCGCAGAATCCACTTTACTGCTTCCCAATGCTCCTTTCCTGGATTGGACATAAACCTACTCACCACTCCAACAGCATGAGCGATGTCAGGTCTAATGCTTGTTGCAGCATACATCAAGCTACCTACTGCAGAAGCATATGAGACTTCAGACATGTAATTCTTTTCAGTGTGATCTTTAGGCACCTGATCCTTAGTCAACCTTAGGTGAGCTCCTAAGGGTGTCTCTACTGCTCTAGCATTGGTGTGGCTGAATCTCTCCAACACCTTTTCAATGTACTTTTCTTGAAACAATACCAAGGTACCTTCATTCAAATCTCTCTTGATTCTTATTCCAAGGATATGGTTGGCTGAACCCAAATCCTTCATATCAAATTCTTTTGATATTTGTTGCTTCAATTCATTGATTCTATTGATGTTACTACAAGCTATCAACATATCATCAACGTACAATAGCAAAAAGATCAAAGAGTCACTGAATTATTTCCAGTAGCAACATGAGTCTATCTCACATCTACTAAAATCAATAGTACAGATGTAACTGTCGAACCTCCTGTACCACTGTCTAGGTGCCTACTTTAAGCCATAAAGACTTTTCTGAAGTCTGCAAACAAGTTCTTCCTTCCCAGGGACACTGAAACCCTATGGCTACACCATGTACAGTTCCTCATCAAGATCACCATGCAGAAAAGTTATTCTTACATCCATCTGCTCTAGATGTAGACTGTGAGAGACTACCAGACTGAGAATAATTCTAATAGTTGTCATTTTGATTACAGGAGAGAATATCTCAATGTAATCAATTCCTTCTTTCTGCTGAAAGCATTTGACAATCAGTCTAACCATGTATCTCTTGGTTCCATCTGCATCTTCCTTGATTCTATACACTCATTTATTTTGAAGAGCTTTCTTGTCCTTAGGTAACTTGGTCAGGATCCAAGTACCATTCTTCTCAAGAGAATTCATCTCCTCTTGCATTGCAAACTCCCACCTGCTAGAATCAGTAGCCTGAATTGCATCTTCAAACTGTCCAGACTCTCCATGTTCAGTCAATAGCAAATAGTTAAATGCTTGATTGAACCTTTCAGGAGGTCTTGAGACCCTAATTGACCTCCTTAATGTCTGTGCTGGGACCACCTCTTCTCCTGGATGTTCTTCAGGAATGACATCTTCAATGACACCTGTCTCCTGATCAACACTTCCATTGGTTGGAGCTTCCTCTAATTCAATCTCACAACTGGTACGAGATTGATCTTTTGTAGTGTCCTGACTAGCTTCTACTTTATGTTTATACAACACTTGTTCATGGAATGTTACATCCTTCTCTCTCAAGATTCTTCTGTTTTGGTTATCCCAGAAACGATAACCAAGCTCTGCTCCTCCATAACCTATGAAGTAGCATTTTCTAGCCTTTGGATCTAACTTGTCTCTAGCACTATTACTGATGTGAACATAACTTTCACATCCAAACACCCTCAAATGGTGAATGTTTATTTTCTTTCTAGACTATACTTCTTCTGGAATCTTCAAATCAAGAAGAACTGAGGGTCCTCTATTAATCAGGTAAGCAACCATGCTAACAGCATCTGCCCAGAACTCTTTGGGAAAACCAACATGCAATCTCATGCTCCTTGCTCTTTCATTCAGAGTTTTGTTCATCCTCTCTACAACTCCATTTTGCTGAGGATGCTCAAGAACAATCCTAATTAACCTAATTCCATATTCTTCACAGAACATTTTGAAGTCATGACTAGTGTATTCTCCACCATTATCTGACTTCAAACACTTTACCTTCAAACCAGTCTGATTCTCAACCTTAGTTTTCCATTTCTTAAATACTGAAAATACATCAGACTTATTTTTGATGAAATAAACTCATACCTTTCTGGTGCAGTCATCAATGAAGGTAACATAATATCTTGAGCCTCCTAGGGATTTGATAGGTGCTGGTCTCCACACATCTGTATGTACCAATTCCAACCTCTAAGTCTCTGGCAACCTGGAGTTCCTTGAGAAGCTCACTTTCTTTTACTTTCCAAGTACACAGTCTTCACAGAATTCTAACTCCACAGATTTCATCCCTGGAAATTTTCTCTTTGTTGCCATAACTTCCATCTCTTTCTTGCTCATATGGCCCAATCTTCTGTACCATAATGTTGTTGCTCCCACTGAATCAGCAACACTAGCCAAGTATTCATCACTAGAGATAACATATAAGGTGTCAACTTTGTTACCTCTAGCAATTACCATGGCTCCTTTGGAAACCTTCCATTTTCCACCTCCATGTGAGATAAACATACCTGCATCATCTAACTGACTCGTGGAGATCAGATTTTTTGCCAGACCAGGGACATGTCTGACATTTTCTAACTTCCATGTGCCACCATTGTGGGTTTTGACGTAAGCATCACCAATTCCCACAATATCTAGCTCACTGTCATTTGCCAGGTAGAGTTTCCTTCTTTCTATGAGCCTATAGTTTCTCAACAGTCCTCTGACATTGGTGGAATGATATGAAGCACCTGCATCAAGAATCCAAGATTCAACTGAACTGTCAGCAGTACAAGCTAGAACATCTGCAATTTCTTCACATACTGAATTTGCTGCTCCCCCATCATTGCTCTGCGCCCTTCTTGGTGCCTTGCATTGATTCTTGTAGTGCCCTTTCTAATTACAGTTCCAGCAGGTAATGTTCTTCCTGCCTTTGCTTTTTCCTCTGAACTTTGAGTAGTTTCTGCCACCACTTCTCTGTTGACTTCTTCCTCTACATTCTGCACTTAAGGCTGCTCTTGAAGTGCTTGCTTGTGAGTTGTTCCTTCTCCAAATGTCTTCACTCAAAATCAGGTCTCTGATATCTGTTAGTTTCAGTTTCTCATGTCCTAGAGAACTACTAACACCAATTACCACTGCAGACCAACTCTCTAGTAGAGAAAATAGCAAAATTAGGGCTTTGACCTCATCATTAAAATTAATCTCAACTGAACTTAGTTGAGATATGATGACATTAAATTCATTGATGTGATCTGTCATGCAACCACCTTCTGACATCTTCAGATTGAATAACCTCCTCATCAAATACACTTTATTTGAAGCAGACGGCTTCTCGTACATATCTGAAAGAGCTTTCATCAAATCTGTCATGGTTTTCTCTTTGGCAATGTTGAAAGCAACATTTCTGGCCAATGACAGTCTTACCACACCCAAGGCCTGTCTATCCAACAAATCTCATGTCTTTTGCTCCATTTCTGCAGGTTTTACTCCTAAAAGAGGCTCATGCAACTTCCTTTGATAGAGGTAGTCTTCTATCTGCATTTTCTAGTACCCAAAATCATTACCGTCAAACTTCTCAATTTTGAGCTTTCTGTCGTTTGTCATTTCTGCTCTTCAGTGACACCACTGTATCACTCCTGCAAAGAAAATCACCTAAGGTTTCCTGTTGAAAAATAGCACCTTACTGAAAAGGACCCGACGAGCCTTCCTCGTAACGTGGGACAGCTCTCTTGCGATAGTGGACGACTTCCCCTGCAGTCAGGGCGACCCCTTGCAACGTCGGATGACACTGGCAGCGTCAGACGGCACTGAACCTACGGCGTCAGACAGCACTAAACCTGCGGGACTTCTATAGTTCCGACGTCGGGCGAAACTCCGAGATGCGACGTCAGGCTGTACTCGACAGACGGCCCTAGCAAAAGACTCACTTCTCCGCCGCCGACACAACTTCCGGCTTCACCCTCCTCGCGCACAACGTCGGGCAACCTCTCCTCGAAGACGCGACGCCGAACGGACCTTGCTCGCACCCGCACGATCGCAGTTTACTGTTCACCGCACAGTAAACCTTGTAGCAGACCGAATCCCCTTTTCCTTAAACCCTAACCTCTGATACCAATTTGATGGGATCTAATCAAAGGAAAGCCGGGATTCGAAACTAGGGAAGAAGGCAGAAAATAAGGAGAATCAAGCACAATAGTAGGTTTTACGTGGTTCTGCCGAAGCTTACGTCCACGGGCATCTTCTAGTGGTTTCCACTTCTTTTTCTCTCACACAGTTACAAGGTTACAGCATTTATTTATAGTACATCATTAGGGCACAAATCACCCCAAAGGCTATTAGGTCCAATAAAGATACATACACTTGTGAAGACTTAAACAGTCTCCACACCAGAGTAACCCTAACAGCCCACCCATACCAGGCATCGCCTAGGTGCCAACCATACACCAGGAAGCCCAAAAAAGGCTTGATATTTTACACTTAACCCTTTTTCATAAATCAGATCCTATTTAGATCTAAAGCTCGTCCAACTTCTCCAAACTCGTGCAGTAATCTTTGTATGATTATTTGTGTAATTTAACAATTTAAAATCTTTTTAGCAACAACGAAAAAAATATCATTAAAAGCAAGGAAAAAGAGGCCTACACGACATAGACATGACTATAAAATCAAAAAGAACAAGGAAAAGAATAAGAAACAACAAGGTATAATTTAATTAAATCATTTAAATTTAGATTTTTTGATTTTCAACTTTTACATGTATTTAACATATTATATATTCTATGATTTTTCATTATGCATCTTATTGACAAAATTGTGACAATTTGTTCTACATATTTTTCTTAATATAACATAGTACATAGCAATTGACATCTATGTTTATGATATTATACATATATTTAGCATATTCTACAATATCGTTATAATTTTTATTATGCATTTTATTAGCAAAATCTATACACCATCTTTTGTTATTCATATTTTGATAATATTAAAATGCACACGCAACTAACATATGGTTTTAGAGTATCATGCATATATTCAACAATTCTACAACATTGTATTTATTCTCATTATTTATTTTATGGGAAAACTTTACACATCATGACTTATTTTCTTTGCGTAAATTTTAGTAGCTAGCATCCAATTTTACAACATTACACATATATTAAACACATTTGACATCATTGAAATAATTTAAATACATGTATGTATTTCATAAATCACTAAAAAATGTTGCCTAAACATCACCAAGCACCCTTGGTCAATGCCCATACACCTTGATGCCTTGACAAGTGTGGACATTACAACACCTACTTTTGAGCTGCCCTCTTGTTTTTGCAATATGGACCAAGGGATGCCATTAGCTCAATCAAAGATGATGTTCGGAACAGACTGCAAGGAAGCAGCACAAGGAACGGTAAAAGCTATGCATGACTATCCAAGTGATTATATGCCCAACCAAGCATCATCATGATTAAGTCATCTTCAAGGGGAAGATTTCAGGCAAAGGAGTGGGAGAGAGCTTATACATTAAAAGAATCTATATCTTCTTTCTACTTGATCTTACTCGAACAATTATTTTAACAGGATATGGTGCTTTAGTGTTAGTATGATCACACTCAAAAAAAGATGACAACTATCTTTTTAATGATAATCAGCCAATCATTTCCTTTAAAAGAATCTATATCTTCTTTCTACTTGATCTTACTAACAATTGTATTAACGGGATATGGTGCTTTAGTGTTAGTATGATCACACTCAAAAAAAGATGACAACTGTCTTTTTAATGATAATCAGCCAATCATTTCCTTTAAAAGATGTCCCTCAAAACTCAGTATTGCAATAAGTTTTGCACTTTGTTTACTTCATTGGAAAATGGTGGTGTCACAATTGACAACATGCACAAAATTTGGACTGAACACTTTCCTTGGCATAAATATTTTGCATAAAATGAGATCATACAGAAAATCCAAAACATTCAAGACATGAAAAGAATATATCAATTGAAAACTTACGGTATGAATTCCTCAAGGATGTCCCTAGAGAGAGCTGAAACTAACCTGTTAGAAAATCCTTGCAAGTTCAGCATGCACACTATGAAGCATTTGTTAAAAAAACTGGCGATGAAGAATTGGAATAGAAGGTAGAGTAGCAACAGACCCAAGTAGCGGCTCAAGTGACAATCTAGATTTGAATTGAATCCTGTTAAGAAGCTTTGTGAAGATCATGTCCTTGTGAAGCAAGACCAGGGGCAGCGTCTGCACCACTGGAAACATTTCCTCATAAAAGGAGATGAAATCCTCAGCTGTATTGAGTTCCTGATAGTATAATTCGTATAAAAAATTAACACGAGATTGATGTATGATAACAGTAGGGATAAGGATCAGAAGAAACGAAGAAGAAGAAAGCTCAGCTCGTACTCTCCAATGAAAGAGGGCATCAAGGAAGAAGGAAGAGGCCTTCGAGGGCTCAGACTGGACAGGGTCAAGGCTGTGGTAAACATCAATGTCTATCTCCTTTACTCTCTGGGAGAAACTCTTGAACTGGGAAGCAAGAAAGCAAACAAGCAAATAATAGTCACGGCAGGAGGATTAGTAGAAACAAAATGTAAAATCATGGGAAGGGGAGTGAGGCGTACGACGAAGCGCTTCCCACCAGGGGTTTTGTTGAGGCATTTGACAGCCTGGGACACAGAATGTGAAGCCATTGTACTGCTCATCTGGGTAGTGGTGGAACCAAAAAATTTTGAAGAGTGAATCATAAAATTAGAAGTCTCATAAATATGATAAATAACTACAACTTTTAAATAAAAAAGACATGCATTAAATTACAATAAGGCATGCAAAAATGATCAAAATAAACTCTTGTTAAAAATAGACGACGCGTTTAATAAAACTCGCATTACATTAAACCATACCTATTAAGGAACAAAGACAGTTTCGAAAAAACGATTCTGAAGAAGGTCGATACGAAAACTACTGCATTTTCGATATCATTCTGGATCGACTGATCCGGCCTTCTCCGGACTATCTTTTGAAGGTCGGATCGACCGGTTTTAAGGGTCAATCCACCCACCAGTCCCGCTGCTTACGCACCTCCTGACACTTGCACGCGCCTACCGTTTTTTCCCGCTTCCGCCGGCCAACCGCAGCCCTCCTTCGCTACCTCTGGCCCCACGTGCTGTCGCCACCAGCGAGTTCTCCAGCCCCCTATCCCACCGTCGTCACGGCCTCCTCGCGCGCAGTACGAATCGTCCGCACCGTTGCTCCGCCGCTCTCGTGCAGACGGAAGGAGGGAAGCGGAGAGGAGTGGGCCGACGGGAACGAAGAAAACGATCTAAAGAGGGTTTGGGGTTTACGGTTAAAAAAAAGACAGAAAGAAACAGGAGATTATTAAAAAAATGTAAGGAAATGAAAAAGAGAGGAAAAACGAGAAAAAATTACTACAAAATTTTAAAATAGCGGAAATTTAAAAACGCGTAAAAAATGTACAAAAAATAGAGAGGTAAAATTATTAAAAAAATTTAAGAATGTATCACATGTTTCTACCTACTTTGAAAGAATAAATTACATTTGTCTGTCACCCCATGTGGAATGTAATATAATTTTTATTAAAATGTAACCTAAAATATATTAAATTATAATTTACATTATATTCAACTATGGTCTAAATTGAATTGAAACATAACTCATATTTACCGAAACGCGATCTAAGTTTTTAAATTTTTTATCATTGTGCGTTTTTTCAATCATTTATTTATGATTCATAACTTTTGTTATGTATGTGATTACTAAATCTCCATTAAATTAATATTTTATGTATGATAGTTACTTGAAAATTTTATTTATATGTTTATAAATTTTAATTTGCTATATAACAACCTAGATATTTTATAAATTAATTTTCCTAGAAAAAAGTGTTACTTTGCAAAAAAACAATGGCTGAAAGATAGTAGAAAAATATTAAGGGAAAAAATTAATGAGAAATACAAGGAGTTTGTGTCTATTGAAAATTAATGAAAAAAAATCTGAAAATTTTTTTATTGTTTAAATGTTATAAATCTGTAAATAAAAAATTTAATAAGACTATTTACGTAACTTATAAAAATTTTAAAAAATTTATATTTAATTTAAAAATAAATAAATTTTTATCATTTTAACTATAAAAAAAATTAACTTTTTTTATTAATTTCTAATAAACGCAAACTCCCTATAATAATAAACTGCAGTTTCCTAACACTTATCAAAAATTTATCTAAGATACCAAAAAAAATTCCCGATAGTTTTCGAACTTTTCCCGGGCGCTTTTCAAAATTTCTGCAGAATTTCTCGTAACATTTTTCCGGTATTAGGCTTTTCCTGGCATTTTCCAGATTTTCTCCGTGGGGATTTTTTTGGTAATTTCCGAGTTTTTCCCAATAACACCGATTTTCGTTTTCCCGATAAAAAACACGTTCAACCGTGTCTTTTCAACGGTCAAACCAAAATTGTTTCCCGTCAACTGTGAGTTTTCATGGTAAGACCGATAACAAATACAAATAATGAAAACCCAAAATTTCTGTTAAATTCTACTTTTTACACGGTTTGATGGCATAAATACAAAATATAAATTCTAAAATAAAATTGGTTCAACATATAACATATAGTCACCACCCAGAATAATTTCTGATCAACCATAATATAAATTGTCAGTCATTGTATTTTCTTTATTTCTCTTTTTTATTTTCCCTTTTTATTATTTTCTTTCTTTTTTATTTTTCCCTATTTTTCTTCTTCAACATTAACCATAAAAAATTCTACTTTTATCATACCATTTAATAAAATATATATTTCATATAATAAAAATTCTTATAAATCTTAATTTTAAACAAAACCTCAATATATTCAACTATATTAGGTACCTCTAGGTTAATAATTATGTAATAAATCATACCTAAAAAATACCTCCAATATTTTTTAGTGTATTTGTTTGGGTGTTTTGACCAAATTAGGTAAGTTTCATGATTTAAGATGAAAAAATAATGATAATGTTTTTAAAAAAAGTTGTGATGAATAATGAATAATATTTATTATAATAATGTGATAATAATATTTTTTTGAAAAATTGTAATAAATAATAAATAAAATATGTTAAAAAATAATAAATAATATATATTATATTAATGTAACGATAGTATTCTCTTGAGAATTATAATGATAGTATTTTTTGAAAATTATTATATCTAATAAATTATTATATTTAATAAATTATGTTATAAAATATTATAATATGAAAAGTAAAATTATATAATATAAAATGTCGGGAAGGCAATAATTGATAATTTGGTGGAGAATCAAAATAAATTTGTCGCCGGGCATTTTTCGACCGAAGTGTCTCGTCGTTTTCAATTATTCAATTTTTGGTATCTGGTACATGTAAGGTTCATTCGATCAAAAAAAATTTCTTTTATTTAAAAACTTTTATATATTATTATTATATAAATTTGTACCTAATAATTTACTGCACACATTATACATCATTATAGTGCATGGTAAATACATATGAGGCCTTGTTCTGCAACATTAGAGTTGAACTTTGGGAATTACGTAATTCTGACTTTTTATAGCTATTTATTGAACATAAATAGCTATCTATAGTAAAAAAAATTAAAATGTAAAAATATTATTTCCGTTGTAATAAAAAAGTACGTGATTTTTTATAATGTTGTAAAAAAGTGTTGACATCGTAAAGAATATATTTTTTGTAATAAAGAAATGTACATTTTGTATAACATTGTAATAGTTGCGTTGTAAAAAATCTAAAATGTTCTTAAAAAAAATTTAAGATATTATAAAAAATGTTGTAACATTGTAAAAAATATTTTTTTTGTAATAAAAAAATGTATACTTTTTTGTAATATTGTACAAAAAGTATTAATATCATATGCTAAAAGGGGAAAACAAGTCTATCATTTTGTGTAACATTATATTATTTAGCGTAACATTGTAAAAAATGTTATTATTATAACAAATAAATGTACTTTTTTGTAATATTGTAAAAAAAAATTATCGACATTTTTGAATGCGAAATTTTTTTTTATCATTTTTTAAATTTATTGGCATCAGATAAAAGTTCTTGAACTTTTTTCATGTTCAATGTAAAAGAATTATCATTTACGTTTTAAAAAAAAAATCATTGGAATCCAGAATTTGTGTATATTGAAAAGTAACGAAAAAAAAATATAGAAAAAAGTAATTATTAAAATATTAAAAATATAGGAATAAATTTTTTTATGGTACTGCATCGTATAAAAATTTAAGAAACTTTATATTTAATTTTTTTTAAATTAAAAATATTCTAAATTTTTAACATTTTAACAATAATTTTTTTAAAAAAAAAAATTTCATTAATTTCCCACAAATCCCTCCTAATGTAAAAAATAGTCATTTACGGGAAAAAAGTTCCGATGGAAGGGGGAAAAAGTTCAACGGAATTTTTTTTCGAATGTTCCAATAAGACCTTCTTTTTCGGATATTCCAACGGAAGAAATATTTTTTTCGGATGTTCCACTTGTGATCCGTACTCATCTATGTTTTTTAATAATTTTACGTATTCTACGCTTTTTTTTTTAAAATCATCAAAAGATCATGTAAAACGATGCTGCGATAATAATCGTTAAAACGAAAAAATCGCTCTAAAATCTTTTCAGCCGAAAAAATACCAACAAACACAACAGTAGTCATAAATTGTCCGTGGTTAAGTAAGTTGTGCTGTAAAACTTATCCTTCATCGAATATACTTTTGTGTTTTAATTAGTAGATCGTTGTTTATTGTTTTGTTCTAACTATATTTTAAAAGCAAGTGTGTTGGGCTGATTCTTAGTTAAGAACTTATTTGCAGATATCTAGGACGAGCTAGCTCATTACGAGGAATCAAACAACTAAACATAAGAATATGATAATCAAGTTAAATGTGTCTGATCGATCAGATTTAGATTTAACTTGCTTATTTAAGATCGATTATCATGTACTCTCATTCAGTAGAATAGAAGAAATTCAGTAAAATGTTGTAGCTGAATAGCTCAGATTCAATGATTGGTATTTATAATTTATCAGAATATGCATGGATCTCAATTTATTTATTTGGGTGGATCTGAGAGAATTTGTTAGGTACACCAACTAAGAGAGTAACTAGCGAGTTAATCAGTGAACTAGGTAGCAAACAATAAAATTTTGAATATAAATTGGATGTACTTGTATTGTACTTATGATTTAAATAATATCTATAATTTCTGAACTTAGTGACATAATTATAAAAAATGATAGATTGCAAATGAAATCATGTAGATTGTGGATGATTACTTATAAACTTGCAGTTATAAAGTATGTGATCTCATGCTATACTTTTTATCTACAGGATTATTGTTTAGAGTATTAATTTTGTTTTTGCGATAAAACACACTTAATCCCAACCCAGAATAATAATAGTAAGATGAATTTTTGTGCTTGTTAGCATGCACGAAGATCTGTTTTTTTTATGAAAGTTATTTGTGTTTGATATAAAAGAATTAGACTGCTTATGCATGACATCATTTAAAGAAAAATTAAGATCTTAATTTGTCTAGAACACTTAGGAAATTGTAAAAATTTTGCAATGTCAGTCCACTGTTCGCTTTGTTGATCACTCGATATATCGATTATTCCATTGTAATCAGAAAATTGGAATCAGTAATTTTATATAAATTTTTACATATTATTATTATTATATAATTTTTTATTATGCAATTCAACTTCATTTATTTCTTTAACTTTAAAAAGTAATTAGAGTCTTAGGCTAATAATTTTTTCGAAGCAATAAAAAGTAATTTTTTCCATTTTTCTTTACAAACATCAATGTTATTACAAATGATTTCTAAGTTTGGGAGTAATGAATAATATGAAAAAATTGTTTCGAAAATCTACCTATATCATTATAATATTGGAAGTGATTTTTAAGTTTAAGAGTAAACTTCTTAAATGAAGTATTAAACTTTATTTGTTAACAATTATAAAAAATTAAAGTTAAAAGTAATTTTATAAATGATATTAAATTATATCGTAAATTATAAGATAAAAATTTATATAAAAATAAAAATAAAACTAAAACTGTCTTCCATGTATAGACCTGTCAATGGGTCGTGTTGGCATGGTCTAGCACGACACGAAATTTTTTCCTACCGTGGGTCGTGCCTAGATTGGACCCTCAAGTTGTTCGTGTCATGCCGATACGACACAAATTATGGTACGAAATAGGTACGGCTCGGCCCAGTACGAGATAGGCCGTCGGGTTGTGCGGGGGGGATAGGCTACCAGGTCATTGGGCCAACCGTCGGGTTGTGCGATCAGCGAGGTGAACGGTTGTGTACGTGGGAAGAGGCAGAATGGGTCGTATGGCCAGTGGGGGGATTGGCTGTCGGGTCATTGGGTGAGCAATTTGGGTGAAATGTTGCAGAAGGTGCAAGGTGCAAGGTGCAGGGGGATTGGCCGCCGGGTCACGGCTTGCAAGGTGCAATGCGCCCATGTAGCAATGATCGGCACGCTTTCGCCCAACGGCCCGCTCAATTCCGCGCAACGGGTGGCCCGCTTTTGCTCAACGGGCAACCAGCTACCGGGTGAAACGGTCAACTTCTGCCGCAACAATTCAACCAACTTTTCTATATAAATTGAGGGAATTAGATTTTATTTTTCACCCAACTCACTTTTTATCTCCTTCACTCCAAATTCTCCAAACCCTAATCTCAATTCTCAATTTCTCAAATTTTCTCACTTAAGTCACAAACAATGGCGCACTATTAAGGCAAAGTTCTGGAGGCTACGGATATTCTCAACAAAACTTTCATAAGTTGAAGTAACACTGTCAATAGAGACTACTGGAGCTTCAACTTCAACTGTGCCGCCGAAGAAGTCTCGGAAGAGAGCTTCTATCTGGTCAAAGTACACAATCATTATGAAAACTATGGCGGACGATACAGAAGATGAACGAGTCTTCTGCAACCTCTGTAACACCGATTTCTCTTGCAAAACATCTAATGGTACATGTCATTTAACTAGACATGTTAATACATGTAAAAATAGGAATAAGAATAAAACAATTCAAACCCAATTTTCTTTTACTCATGAGAGTAGTATTAGTTCATGAATTTATGATTCTAAAAGGGTTAGAGACTTGCATGCTAGATTTATTTGTTCAAAAGATTTACCAATAAGTTTTGGAAGAAATTTTGATAATTATATTAGTAAAGCATATTGTCCACAATATAAACGTGTATCTAGAAATATTATTAGGTCAGATATTATGATTTCATTTAATAAGCTTAGATTAGAACTTATTAATGTTATAAGTACAATAATGACATGTATAGCATGCACTTTAGATATTTGGTTGGGTATAACTAATAATGGGTACATAGCTATAACTGTACATTATATTGATCAAAATTGGACTTTACAAAAAAAATTAATAGGATTTAGAAAAATTCAACATCCACATACTGCTGAAACAATTTTTGTAAACATTATGAAAATTTTTGATTTATATAGAATTAGAAATAAAATAGGTAGTATAACTTTTGATAATGCAGCTAATAATACTGCAACAATACCAATGTTTAAAACTAGAATAAGTTCATCAAATGATTTTAAATTATTTCACCAAAGATGTATGTGTCACATAATTAATATTATTATACAATCAGGTGTAAAAGAAATTAAAATTTATATTTAACTTATTAGGGATGCTGTAAGTTTTATAACTAGTTCAAGAAAGCGGCAACAATAATTTGATGAAACATGTGATACTTTTGAAATACCGCATAAAAAATTCTTTTTAAATATTCAACATAGGTGGAATTCATTATATTTAATGTTAGAAAGTGTATTACCATATAAATTTCAATAATGTCTTTGTATAATCGTCATCATTGTGATGAT